>VNKC01000882.1:0-102407 GCA_008042775.1 Drosophila pectinifera
AAATTCGCATACTTGATGACTTCTGAAGAGCATAATTTGGCCAAAAATGGGATGACAGCCAAATGCTATATATATTCCTATCCGCTGATTTTAAGGCTGTTTTGGCCAAGTTATGGATATTCTTAAGTTTGATTTGTTTAAAAATTAGGATATAAAAATGCCGATTTAAGTACCCAAAAATTCGCATACTTGATGACTTCTGAAGAGCATAATTTGGCCAAAAATTGGATAACAGCCAAATGCTATATATATTCCGATCCGCTGATTTTAAGGCTGTTTTTGCCAATTTAAGGATATTCTTAAGTTTGATTTGTTCAAAAATTAGGATATAAAATTGGCGATCTAAGGACTCTAAAATCCGCATTTGATGAATTCTGAAGAGCATAATTTGGCCAAAAATGGAATGACAGCCAAATACCGTATATTGTCCGATTCGCCGTTAAAAGCTTAATTATTTAGGAATAAAATATGGAAAAAACAAAGAAAAAAAATTTTGGTCGATTTTTGAAAAAATGATAAGGGGTTACATCATTAAAATTGTCAAAAATTGGCAAAAATTTAATTTTTAATAATTCCTAAATTTGAAATGCAGATTAATTAACCAAATAAAACCCAACATAGAAATGCTTTCCGATTTGAAATTAAGGTTGTTTTGGCCAAGTTATGGTTATTTTTATTTTTTAAGTACCCAAAAATCCGCATTTGGTGTTTTCTGAAGAGCCTAATTTGGCCAAAAATGAAATGACACCCAAATGTCGTTCATATTCGGAATCGCCGCTAAAGTCTTAATTATTTAATAATAAAATATTGCATTAAAAATGATTTGAGCAAAAATTAGGATATAAAAATGTCGATTTAAGGACCCAAAAATCCGCATTTGATGTCTTCTGAAGAGCATAATTTGGCCAAAAATGGAATGACAGCCAAATGCCGTTCATATTCGGAATCGCCGCTAAAATCTTAATTATTTAATAATAAAATATTGCATTAAAAATGATTTGACCAAAAATTGGGATATAAAAATTCCGATTTAAGGACCCAAAATTCCGCATTTGATGTCTTCTGAAGAGCACAATTTGGAATGACAGCCAAATGCCGTTTATTGCTTTTCAGATACTATTCGAACAGAGGATACTAGGCAGCAGCCGGCAGTTTTTTGAAATCTTAAGACGCTAAAAAGTATGCTGCATTTATGGCGTACGTAGCATTATTGTGCGGAATAAAAGTATGCTACTTAATATTACAGAACCACTGAATAGGGCTTGCGGTAACTAAGGTTTCCGGTTGGCCGAAGAGAACAGCGTCCATTTCAGAAATTATTATACAAATTGCCAGGGTAGAAAAATACCGATTAATAGGCCAAAAATGTGAGTTCTTGAGTTTTTCTTAATAGCATAGCCAGAAATGGAATGACAGCCAAATGCCGTTTATATTCGGAATCGCCTCGAAAATCTTAATTATTTAAGAGTAAAACATAAATACTTGAATTTCAAAAATCGTATCGGATCGATCGCATATAGATTAACATTTTTTTAATTAATTAATAATTTAATTTAATTAATTAATATTTTTCTGCAATAATTTACTTAAAGTTAGCGTCGAAATCAGCTCCGGATTCGAGCCTTCTTTAACGGCTGGTTTTCACGTCCGCAGTGTAAGGTTATTTACTCAAAACCTTTCGGAAAGATATTAATTAAATTTTCACAAAAAACTCTATATTTTTTTCCCAATAATATCATATCGGCACGCGATCGGAGAGTGGAGACTTTTAATTCTATTTAGTTGCGTATTTACGGAATAAATTATAAATAAAAACCTCCTAAGTGTTCCATTTCCCACCGTTTGTACATATTTTTTGGCAAATACAGTATTTTTAGTAGTTAATGGAGCGCTAACACCGATTTTGACATGCGACGTTTTTTTCAGCGTTCCCGCCACGGTCACACTGAGTGGGATTTAAAGGCCGTCCCTGGTGCGTCGGCGTCATTTAAAAAAAAAGCGAATACACTCACAAGTACGGAATAATTTATTGCATCTGATTTCGTGACGTGGCCTTTCACCGGGAGTAACTGGTATCTCGTCCTCGAGTGAATCGATCGCTAATCATGAAGTACTATCTGCTGATTGGGCTATTGCTTTTAGCAGGTACGTTTAACTTTGCCACGCTTCAAAGCCTGCCCCGCCATGCCGGTGTTTTAACCTAATTAATTCATGTCTCACTCTATGCGTACCGGCAGGCGTCAACCAAATCGCCGCTGCTGAAGATGAGGCCAGCACGGAGACCATCGATCTGGACCTAGGATCCTTCAAACAGGGCTCCCGCACAGGTAGGTAACGCCCCCCGGCGAGTTGTGCTATCTCTTTGGGACACGTCAGCGTTTGGTACCCATTGGAAATTGACGCCCCTTATCTATGCTAATCCCACAGACGCTGAAACCCTAAAGCGCGAAGAGGAGGCTATTCAGCTGGATGGCTTGAACGTTGCGCAACTGAAGGAGCTTCGCGAAAAGGTGGGTGTGTTTCCGGTGGTCCACTAAGTACACGTATGACTTGGAATCTCTTTGTCTCCCTTAGGCCGAGAAGTTCACCTTTCAGACGGAGGTCAACCGCATGATGAAGTTGATTATTAACTCGCTGTACCGCAATAAGGAGATTTTCCTGCGCGAGTTGATCTCAAACGCCTCTGATGCCATTGACAAGATCCGCCTGTTGGCGCTGACCGATCCCAAGGCGCAGGAAACGAATCCCGAGCTGCACATCCGGATCAAGGCGGACAAGGAGAACAAGGCGCTGCACATCATGGACTCGGGCGTTGGCATGACCCACCAGGATCTGATTAATAACCTAGGTACGATCGCCAAGTCCGGCACCGCTGATTTCCTGGCCAAGATGCAGGATCCCAGCAAGGCTGAGGGTTCGGATCTCAACGACATGATCGGTCAGTTCGGTGTGGGCTTCTACTCCGCCTTCCTGGTCGCTGATCGCGTGGTGGTGACCACCAAGCACAACGACGACAAGCAGTACATTTGGGAGTCTGATGCCAACAGCTTCAGCATCACCGAGGATCCCCGCGGGGACACACTGAAGCGAGGATCCGTGATTTCGCTGTACCTGAAGGATGAGGCCCAGGACTTCCTCGAAGAGACGACTGTTCGCGAGCTGATCCGCAAGTATTCGCAGTTCATCAACTTCCCCATCTTGATGTGGTCCAGCAAAACCGTCGACGAGGAAGTGCCCGTGGAGGAGGAGGCCAAGCCGGAGAAGACCGAGGACGATGTGGAGGACGAGGATGCCAAGGTCGAGGAGGCTGCCGACGACGACAAGCCCAAGACCAAGAAGGTGTCGAAGACTACCTGGGATTGGCTTCTGATTAACGACAGCAAACCTATCTGGACCCGCAAGCCTGCCCAGGTGACCGAGGACGAGTACACCAGCTTCTACAAGAGCCTGACAAAGGACTCCAGCGAGCCCTTGACCCAGACACACTTTATCGCCGAGGGCGAGGTTACCTTCAAGAGTTTGCTCTATGTGCCCAAGGTTCAGCCGTCCGAGTCTTTCAACCGCTACGGAACCAATTCTGATAACATTAAGCTGTACGTGCGTCGCGTCTTCATCACCGATGAGTTCAATGACATGATGCCCAACTACCTGAGCTTCATTCGCGGCGTGGTCGACTCTGACGACTTGCCCCTGAACGTTTCCCGCGAGACCCTCCAGCAGCACAAGCTGATCAAGGTGATCAAGAAGAAGCTGGTCCGCAAGGTGCTCGACATGCTCAAGAAGATCGACAAGGAGGCCTACGAGAAGTTCTGGAAGGAGTTCTCCACCAAGTGAGTTTTGTTCGCTAAAAGTAATGTGCATCCATTTCTCCGAACCTTTAATTGTCTTCATAAGAAATATCAAAATTATGCTGACCAGTTGATTAATGCTTCTGGATCATCGTTCGAATTTTAGAGCTGATAAGAATACAGTTTTTACGATGAGTGATGATTTCTAGAGAAATCAGATTTATGAGATTTAATTAGAAAATCTCTCTTCTAGGCGTATCTTCAGTCTTTTTGTTATTCTTCAGAAATCTTTTTAATAAGACAGGGCCTTACTATTACTGAAACTATTATTTGATCGCCTTGAAATATCTCCACATCCTAGCTTTAGACCCTAAACCTATTTTATTTTACTATTAATAGAGATTTTTACCACTTCCTAACTTTTTCAAATTTCAGCATCAAATTGGGCGTTATGGAGGATCCCAGCAACCGATCGCGTCTAGCCAAGCTGCTCCGTTTCCAGACCTCCAACGGCAAGGGTGTTACCTCGTTGGCCGAGTATGTGGAGCGCATGAAGTCGAAGCAGGAGCACATCTACTACATTGCCGGCGCCAACCGCGGTGAGGTCGAGAAGTCGCCGTTTGTGGAGCGTCTGCTGAGCAAGGGCTACGAGGTTCTCTTCTTGGTTGAGGCCGTCGATGAGTACTGCATTTCGGCACTGCCCGAGTTCGATGGCAAGAAGTTCCAGAACGTGGCCAAGGAGGGATTCAAACTGAACGAGTCCGAGAAGAGCAAGAAGAACTTCGAGGCGCTGCAGAGCAGCTTCGAGCCTCTAGTCAAGTGGTTGAACGATGTGGCGCTGAAGGATCAGATCGCGAAGGCCCAGGTATCGGAGCGTCTAAGCAACTCCCCCTGTGCTCTGGTGGCTGGTGTTTTCGGCTGGACCGGTAACATGGAGCGCCTAGCCATGTCCAACGCCCATCAAAAGTCGGACGATCCTCAGCGTACCTACTACCTCAACCAGAAGAAAACACTCGAAATTAACCCCAGGCATCCTCTCATGCGGGAGCTATTGCGCCGCGTTGAAGCCGATGAGGCTGACGACACCGCCAAGGACATGGCTGTGATGATGTTCCGCACTGCAACTTTGCGATCCGGATACATGCTCCAGGAAACAGCCCAGTTCGCCGACAGTATTGAGCAGATGATGCGCCAGACCTTGGGCGTCAACCAAGACGAACAGGTTGAGTTCGATGAGGACGAGGAGGACGATGCCGAGGACACCAAGTCCACGAGCGACGAGAGCACCAACGCCGATGATGAGGAGGAAGAGCAGCACGACGAGCTGTAAGCAAAAATAGCAGATGCACATAGCCACATAGATTGTACATAGGAGTGTGGGAGTTAGACTGAGTTCAACGTTCAACCAGCTGGCGGTCGTTTCATATTCATTACTCTCTAGGTTCTAAGTAAAGCAATTTCGTAAACTTTCGCCGTAATTGCCGCCAGTCGTCCAGAGAGCGCTCCATTACACAACACACTCGGATCATTCGGATTTCCTTCTTTTTTTAAGGCAATTGCATGCATGTATTTATAAAATGTAATGCGTAATACAGAACAGATTCCACAACTAAATAAATAAAGAAAGACATGAATTTAAACATAGACTTGGTAATTTCTCTCTCGGATCTGATATACTACAAATCGAATAAAGCGCCTAAATTCGTTTTAAAGGCATTAATGTTACATATTTCGACCAAGAGCATCAGCCGTCCAGGTCGGAGCCTAGAGGTTCGTCGTTCGCAGCCTTCAGATACGTGTTGTACTTCACTTGGTCCCTAATCTGATGCACGGCCTCCCGATGTGATAGCTTGTACGTGTCCTTAAAGAGGAGAACTATCCAGAGGGGCAGCAGTCCGTTTATAAGCAGGGACGTGTGGCTCTAATGACGATTGGGAAACAGAAATTCGATACGAAACACTGCCTTACGCTCTACTTACGCTTTGAGTGCTGTAGCTTTCCCCCAGTTTCTTCATCATCTTGTTACGAATGCTCGTGTTAAGAATATCCATGACATCCATGTGACTAACATTCATATAACTGTGGGTGTGCGCCTTGTTCTTTCGCTCCTGAAACAGCATATCGAAGTCGCTTCTATAGCCCTCGAAAGTGGCAAGGACTTCAGCTTCGCCCATATTTTCTAAGAGTCTGAGACAATTTAAAGAGCGCCAGCAGTTGAAGGCAATTTCGTGACACTTTATTACCGTCCGCTTAATCAAAACCACTTACAGAATCTGAACTTCACGCGGCTTGGATATGACCAGCATGCTGTCCAACCGCTGGAGTGCATCGAAACGGGCTCCATCCATCTGCTCTGGCTTCAGAGCATCGGTTGGTGGTGGAGTTACAGACTTCACCTTCTCTGCCTTGGGTGGTGATGAAGTTACAGGCTTACCCTTCAGTTTTTTGGATGGTGATGGAATTGGAGGCTTCACCTTGGATCTCTGACCCTCCGTTTTCCCCATCCTGCTTCTCTTCTGCGGAGTCTGGCTAAAAAGTTTACCCAAAGGATTGTATGATCTGCTTTAACAGCTAATTTGTGTGACGTACCCCAAAACGAAATTGTTGAAGCGACTCGGGCGCATGGGAGATCGGCCAGAGCGACGAGCGGCCTTGGACTCGACGGAGCTGGCTGTGGAATTCCTGCGAATACAGCAATACATGGATTTTTATTATATATTCTCCAAAGTTCATGGGTAAAATTACCTTCGTGATGAGCTCATGGAGCGCTTGTTTCCCTGCTGAGAAATGCTGCCATTGCTTAAAGAACTTTGCTTTTCCTCGCCGCCACCCTGTGAAATGGATCTGCGATCACGTTTGATCTTGGTCGGGGCTTGGCTTCCTGAAGCGGCCGGGAAGTCAACATCGTCTTCGTCGTCGGCATCTATGTGTTTGGGTTTTGATTGTGACGTCTTTTCTTGAATACTAAAGACATGAAATGTTTACAGATACAATGATCGTCAATTAACAATACATGGAAGATACTTAAATAAGATAAAATTAACATAGTGCAATTTTAAGGTCTCTAATAAATATCGCGATGAACTTTACGCTGAATTAGGGCTACAATACAATTACAATGACTTTTAATATCGTAACCTCTCTATAGACTTTATATATATAAACATTTGTAACTTTAAGAGACCAAATCGACGGCTTGATTTCTAAGCTACTTTCTTTAACTATTCGTTTTGGAAATGAATCTCTTACCCAGCTTTTGGCTTAGAGCCAGTGGGTTTGCTTTTGCTGCTGGAGCTACTGCTTTTGGTGGAGCCGTTGGCTTCTGCTTCCGTGGCAAGTTTGCGCTTAGTAGTGTGCACACCCAAAATGGTGGTGTCCTCGTGCATCATATACTGCAGCGTGAGGTCCAGGCTGAGGTCCTCCGGCGTCAGCGCGGCCCCGGCCAAAAGGCTTTGCGCTGCAGGATGCGGTTTCTCGGTGGCCTGGATCCGTACATTAATGTGGTCGATCAGCAGCTCCCCCTTCAGCTTCTGGGCGTCCTTCCAATGGGCCAGATTTTCGAACAGCCGCCACAACGCGCTTTCGATCCTGGCCCAGCGGGCGGCGGTCATCCAGTGATAGTCATTCGTGGCTTCCCGCTCAAAATGGGTCACCGGTGTAGGCAGCACTTTGACGCTGCAGGCGATGCGGTGCCCCTTGTACTGAAACGGGAGCATATTAGGGCAACAGCAGGTAGCATTTCTCGAGACAATTATACATTGTATATTTGCGACAGTAATTGGCAATCCCCGGTGGCGGAAAATGACATTTTAACAAAATGATTGTGACCGTCGCTTGATTCGGAGAACAACAAACAATGGCTGCTCGCTGCGGTCACTCTAGAGTTCTGTTTGTATTCGATAAGCTATTCGATAGAGTCGGGAAAATCGAATCAATAAGGTTCGAGCGCGAAAATGATTTAAGTTTAAGTGTGGGCGTTACTCTCTGATAAACAGAATGGCAATATACTTATATTATATGTTTTTCTTGGCACAAATAAATCATAGTTTCGTCGATCTACATATTTAGAACTAGAATAATGTTTTGTTTTTCTCCAAGTACCGGCAGATGAAAAAATTAAATGTAGAAACCAATATCATTAGTTTCTGTTTCAGTCCCTGTTTATGTTAAAAACTATACATACATATTTGTTTATGGTTTACATGTAAGTAATTATATTTATAACTTACTAAAATAAGTGGGCGTTTTCAGCAAATTCTGATAAGCAAACTTAACGAAAATTGCTCAGGATATGAAAGTTTGACAACGCAAATTTCTGGATTTCTGTTTACGTCTGAAAAACGATGACTTTACTGCTTGGTATCTAGGAACTTAAAATATTACAATATAATAATATATAAATATATTTAAAATATCAGCTTGCTGTCTGAAGCTGAATGAATCAATAAATGCTTATAAGTTTCAAAACTTACAAATCCTTATCAGCGGCCGCGTGTGGCTTAGGTCAAGTATTGGGAGAGGGAGAGCCAGCCAGATCTCATTATTTGCCAATCTGCAAACCCAGACTGCTCGGATCCCAGAGACTGGGTTCAGAATATAGAGGCTGCTCAGTTATCAATCGCGGCCTGAATTAAACAGTCGAGCTTTTAGTTTAGCGCAAGATCGCTCCATTCATATAATCCAGGACGATCGATGATAAGCCACACTACTTAAATATATATGTTACATACTGAGTGCGTGTTCTGATTAGTTTATGAATCGGAGCAATATGTTTTTAATCTCGAGCCCGTGTCGTTTTATCTTCGTCTTAATCTGCGTATTTTTGTGTAAGTGCGAGGCGCGGAGTGTTGCGGACTCACAGGAAAAGGCGGATAGTGAGAACGCGATTACAGATGGCACATCGGAGTTCCTGCGATCCTATGGCGAAAAGATGAAGTCATTCATGAACTTCAGCGTGGCGCCATGCGACGATTTCTACGAGTACGCCTGCGGAAATTGGAAAAACGTGATACCGGAGCATAAATCCCCCCACAGGAGAAGCAATCTCCTGGACATCGTCTACACGCTAAATGAAGTGGCGGAGGAGCTTCTCACCAGGACGGAGCTGGCAGAGAAGCTCAACGTATCCGCCGAGCTCCGGGTTGTGCAACGTTTCTATAACGACTGTCTCGCGGCAGTGATCTATCCGCTGCCAGCTGCGGATCCCGCTTATCTGGCGCTTATCAGGTCGCTGGGTGGTTTCCCCGCAGTTGACGGCAACGCGTGGAACGCCTCCAACTTCAGCTGGTTTAACATGAGCGCTCATCTCACCAACTACAGAGCCAACGGGCTGATCCACGAGCACATCCTGCCGCAACATCCTTTCGAGCCGTATTTCACGCTGCCGGAGCTGGGCTTCGACCACATCGTCCAGACGGACAACGTTGCCAATGTCAGCTCCCGAGCTTACACGTTGAATGAGAAGCGCATGCGCGGCTACCTGGAGTCCTACAATCTTCCGGAAGACAATATTACCGGCGTAATAGCCGGCGTGTTTGAATTCTGGCGCGAGGCACTCGCCATATCGGATAAGTTTGATAGTGATAGCGACAAATGTGTGGAGCTTTCTAGCGAGGAACAGGTGCCTCAATTTTCAAATTGGACGAGCTACCTTGATATCGCCTGGAAGGGTATAGACTTCTTTAACGGATCCTATAGCAGTTTATTCTGCGACTACTACTACACGGAGTTGGATAAGGTATGCGACAAGCACCAGGAGGCGGTGGCCAACTATCTGGCCATGAAGCTCCTGTATCGCATGGACAGCAAGCTGAAGGACGACAAAGAGCACAAGGATAACTGCCTGCTGACCATCCAGTTCTCAATGTCCCACCTCATCAGCGAGCTCTACATGGCGGTGAGTTGAAAAAATTATATTTTTAGAATTTGGGAATTCTGTTAATTTCCCAGAATTTGCTATGGCTAAGGTTCTCTAATATCCGTTAGGACCCGTTTTGCTTTTTTACTGAGTCTAATCTGTTTCCCTTTCCCTTTCACAGGAGCACTTCAGCGAAGACACACGTTCGGAGATTTCCGCCATGGTAAAGGAGCTGCGGAAGAGCCTGCGTCAATCACTGGAGAATTCCGAGTGGCTGGACACGGAGACGCGACGGGAGGCGTTGGATAAGGAGGCCGCCATACAGCCTCAATTTGGTAGCTTCAAAAATGAGGAGCTTACCCAGCTCTTGATCCGCGAGATAGGAAGTCTTGTGGTAGTCGAGGACAGCTATGCCCAAAGCATGATCAACCTGCGGGAGATGGCCACCCGTCTGCATCGCTACAATGGCCTCCATTCCGGGGAACTACCCAGCGATACAAAGCCACTGGAACTGATGTTGGGAATGCAGGTGAATGCCTTCTACTACAACCTGGATAACTCCATCTATGTGATGGCCGGGATTCTGAATCCTCCTGCTTATCACCGCTCCTGGCCAAACTCCTTAAAGTTTGGTACCCTGGGCTATCTGTTGGGTCACGAGCTGACGCATGGCTTCGATACTGTGGGATCCACGTTCGATGGCCATGGCGAGCAGCGGCAGTGGTGGACCAAGAAGTCCGAGGCAGTGTTTGCGGAACGGGCCAAGTGCTACGTGGACCACTACAGCAACTACCTGATACCGCAAATCAATCGTACGGTCAACGGCAATACGACCAAGGACGAGAACATCGCGGACAGCGGCGGATTACGGGAGGCACTTGTGGCCTATCGGAGCCATATGAAGCAGCTCCTCATAACGGCTCGAGAAGAGAACGAGACGTTGGCGCCGCACAGCGAGCAGATTCCCGGCTTGGATCTTTCGCCGGAACAGCTCTTTTTCCTCGGCTTCGCGCAGCTCTGGTGCTCCGCATACGAAGAGGAGCACTATTGGGAGGAGTTGACGAAGGAACACACAATCGACAAGTACCGAGTGCTGGGCGCCGTCTCCAACTACGAGGCATTTGCCGAGGTCTACAATTGCCCTGTGGGAAGTCCAATGCATCCCAAGGCCGAGACTTGTCGCGTTTGGTAATTTATACTTAAAAGGAATGGATAGATTCGTGGACGAACTAGTAGTGGAGGACAGCTACATTTCTCTGGACCTTAAGCATAACAACTAGAACTACCTAAATAATCAATAAAAAAAACTTTTATAAAATGATTATTAATTGTTTGAATTTATCTATTTAGTCATTCCTCTAATTATAAAATTGTACCATTTTTAAGAAGCGGCATCTTTGATCCTATGACAGGTTTAGTGAGCAACGTGTTCTGAAGATTTGAAGGCGTTGGAGCCACGGTAATTCTCCACCAGCAATGACTTGTAGCGTCGCAGATGCACACTGAGTCCCTCCTCGCGTTCGCTGGCGGAAAGAATTGAGACGCGGGCCACCACCAAATGAGAGGGATTCGCCTGGCTAAAGCCCCTTATCACGTCGATCTCATCGCCGATTTCAAGCTGAGAGAGAGAGGAGAGGAGTTAACATGAGTTCCCTCTAGTCACTCGACTTCTTACCTGCGCACTCTTTTTTTGTAGCTTTTTGCCATTGACGCGGATCTTGCTCTCGTAAAAATGTAGCTCTACTTTGCTGGGAAAAGTATTAAAAACAAGTTAGTCAGTGATTCTCATATACTTCTGGAGGGGATTCTTACTTTCTGGCCATTCCCAGACCCGCCTTCAGCAGCAGATCGGCGCGCAGCGAGTTCACCTTGGTCTTGACCACCTTGGAGTCCCGCTCGTCCTTGAAATCCTCATCATCCTCATCGTCGCTGTCCAAATCATCCGCCGCTCGCGAGGATTTCTTGTCATACTTCCACGCTGTGCTGCTGGTGTGAAGCGGCGCCTGCAGTCTGACGGATAGTGCGGGCGATTCGGCTGTTAACTTAACCAGACTGCTGGTCGGAAGTGGTGCCTTCAAGCATCTTCCTAGCCTGGATATTTGCCGTAAACTCCGGAGCATTATTTTCGACCGAGCGGGCGCCTTAAAAATTACGATAACAAATTGATAACATAACCTACAAACTACAGCTGATGCGTTGCCGCGTTGCCAACTATTGCGAAGATTTGCTTGCCGGCTGCTTTTGCTTTTTGTTTCGTTTCTTTTTGGGTTTCTTGTCGGGATTCGGTCGGATTTGGTGGACAGTAAGGGGGCGATAGGTCTGCAGATCACTTGGCAAAAAGTCGTCCTCATCAACGGTCATCTCCGTCTCCGCTTCCATTGGTTCTAAGCTGGGCGATTTCTCCTTTTCCTCAGGCTGTTGGTCCGCTGTTGATTTCTTATTTTTGGCTTTCATGGCCAAATGACTGAGTGCGGCGCCAAGTTGTTGGGTCTCCATCTGAACATCCATTTGGTCCAGCTTTATGGAGGGTTTATCAGCAGCACAGGAAATAAAATCGTCGCCCCAATCCTTTTTCTCCGGTACAGCTAGAGTAGGAGCTGGTATCGAAGGCTTTTCTTCCTTTTGAGCTGTCTGGGAAGTTGGCGCTTTCTCTTTGCGTTTCCGTTGAGATTTGGTGGCAATGGGTGTTATAATTTTTGGAGCCGAAGCTGACCTCCTCCGGGCAATAACCCACTGTTCCAAGTCCTCGCTAATACCTTTTAAATCCAAAGGTAAAACCAAACATATGGCTCTGACTCCAAAGATTTCGTGGGTTAGCTCCTCCAATTTGGGCTGTGCGTATATGGGAGCCGTGGGCACCTTGACTGATGCACTGGTGGCTATCAGGCGGATGAGATGCGCGGGGCGCAGACTCAAGGAAACAAGTAAACAAGAGAAGCGCTGGGAGTTGATGGCCCGCAGGGAGCTCTCCAGCCCAAGGTGTATGCCATGACGAGTGGCAAAGGATTTGTCTGCATCCTCGCTACTTTTCTTTGCGCTTTCCAGTATCTGGCGAAACTCCAGTACTTCGTAATCGGCCAAAACCGGGCTGTAAATGGATGTTACTGATTTTCACCTGTTGATTAAAACTGTATTTGCTGAGCTGGCTCACCTGTGTTGCTTGTATGGGTTGGCCAAGACTGTGCGCAGTTTCGGCAGCAGTTTCTTTTTGCCCTTGGTTTCCTTTTCTTTTATGCTAGCCAAACTCATGGTTACTGATTTATTTATTTTTGCAAAATTGAGAAAATGTGTTTTGTTTCGCTGCCAGTGTGACCGTGGCGCATATATTACAATATGCACAATAAAGCAAAAACTGTTATACTAATTTGAAATCTAAGTAAGCCTTTATTAATATTAAAATACATCTTTATGATTTTATAAAATCTTAATCCCAACTAATTTCTGGTTCTGTATCTGAAGTGTACTTCAGCTTCCTCTTCTTTGGTCTGATGGCATCTTCCACGAGACTGGCACGTTTCGGAGTTGTGGTTGGCTTCGAGGCTTCGGTTGTGAATTCTTATTGGGTTTGATTTGAAAAGATAAATCCTGGCGGTGTAGATTCAGTTGTAAAATTAGTGGCTTCGGTGCTGTCAATAGCTGTATCCAAGTATGTTGTTGTAGTTTCGAAGCCAGGAGTCGTTGAAATAATATCCAGCAGGAATGTAGTTGCTTGCGGTGTCTGATCCTCCAGAGATCCTGCAGTTGTTGATTCCAGAGATCCTGCAGTTGTTGATTCAGGAGTTGTGGTCTCAATTAAAGTGCTCGTTTCCTGCGGTTCTGTGCTGATCATAGATTCTGTTGTGATATCTGATGATTGGGTAGAGGAAAACCAAGGCCAGGTCGTTGAAGGAAATTCGGAATCATTGGTGGTTGATTCTGTGAGTTCCGTGGTGCTGAAGTAATTAGTTGTAGATTCCTCATTGGTTGACGTTGAAGTTTCTGGGCTTTCTGTGGTGCTTGGCTCCGTTGCGGTTGTCGTAGATTCGGCGAGTTCCGTGGTGCTGAAATAACTAGGTGTAGATTCTGCATCGGTGGAAGTTGAAATTTCCGGGCTTTCTGTGGTGCTAAATTCCATTTCGGTTTTTGTAGATTCGGCGAGTTCCGTGGTGCTGAAATAACTAGGTGTAGATTCCGCATCGCTGGAAGTTGAAATTTCCGGGCTTTCTGTGGTGCTTAATTCCGTGGTGGTTTCCTGCGGTTCGGCGATACTTTCATCCTCCAAAGATTCCTCAGTTGTGGATTCACCAAGGTTATTTTCGGTTTCAATGGTGTTTCTTGCTGTTGTGGTCGTTTCTGGAGATTCTGTTGTTATATCTGAAGTTTCAGTGGTGGAAACCAAGGCCCTGTTTGCTGTAGTTGATTCATAAGTACTTGTTGTGGTTTCCACAAAATTCGTATCTGGCAGGATTGTTGTTGATTCTGGAGAAACCGTCGGCTTCGTGATGGAGAATTCCTCAGTAAAGTAATTAGTTGTTTCATCCGGACTAACTGTAGTTTCCCAAATGTCTCCGTCGAATGAGTTGATTAAGTTAACTACTCGCGGCTTATAAGGTTCGTAGCTTTTGACTATATACGGCTTGTGGTTCCTTATGTACTCCTTCGCAATGCTAATCCATTCGTCGCGATCAAGAATTTGGTTTAAATTTCGATTCGAGGCCACAAAATGCGCCATCAATAGGAGTAAATATAATTTTTTCATTCTGCTGCTGACGCCCTCAGTTGACACTCTCGACTAATGACTTTTGCCAGCAGCGGCCCAATATAAACCTGAGCCGTCGGCTACCTAGGTGTTTCGCACTACCTGCTTGGGAAACGTTAATTACATTTAATTAGGTAACTGGGAATTTCAGATTTAAGTTTCCCGGCACAGCTGCAATCCATTATTCGATATTTTTGCAGCCTTTAACTGAACACCATAAAGTCTGGCAACGCCAATGTCCATATCGATAAGTCATCTCATTAATGGAAAAAACTCGAAAATCGATAGTCGATTGTTTCCGCAGATCCGCGTTTTTGTGTAAATTTTGTAAAAACACATTTTCATTCTTGATTTCTTTAAATATATAAACGAAAATAGTTGAGAAACTAGTTTTTACTCTTTGGTGAGTTGGAGCTAGTTCGAGGAATATGTTTGCGGGTCTTGGCTTGGCGAAGTTAACACAGTTCGACACATTTTTGAGACGCCGGTTGTGCAAATCTTGTTTTCCCTTTTTTCAGCAAGTACTATGGACTCAGATTTGTACGACGAGTTCGGCAACTACATCGGCCCAGATTTGGACAGCGATGAGGACGACGACCAGAGCCTCTACGGGCAACCCGATGTGCAGGATGACCCAGAGGTGGGCTCACCTAAAATCACTTTACAATGAGTTTTAAAAAATCTAATTTAAGGACGCCATGGACGAGGACGAGGCTGAGCCGCAGGAGGATGAGGACAAGGAAGTGACTGCCGTTGTGCTACACGAGGATAAACGCTATTATCCGTCAGCTGTAGAGGTCTATGGGCCGGATGTGGAGACGATTGTGCAGGAGGAAGACGCCCAGCCGCTGGACAAGCCGCTCATCGAGCCGGTGAAGAAGCTAAAGTTCCAGATTAAGGAGCAGGACATGCAGGAGACCACTTACGACATGGAGTTCATGGCCGACCTGATGGACACGCCGCCGCTCATCCGCAACGTGGCTCTAATTGGCCACCTGCACCACGGCAAGACTACGTTTGTTGATTGCCTCATGCGGCAGACGCATCCACAGTTCGAGAACATGGAGGAACGACAGCTGCGCTACACGGATACCCTGTTCACCGAGCAGGAGCGCGGCTGCAGCATCAAAGCCACGCCCGTGACCCTCGTGCTGCAGGATGTCAAGCAAAAGAGCTACTTGCTGAACATCTTCGACACTCCGGGGCATGTCAACTTCTCTGACGAGGCCTCCGCCGCCATGCGTATGTGCGATGGTGTGGTTCTTTTCATCGATGCCGCCGAGGGCGTTATGCTGAACACAGAGCGCCTGCTCAAGCATGCGGTGCAGGAGCGCCAGGCCATCACTGTTTGCATCAACAAGGTGAGTGTATGATTTTTGTTGGTTAATTACGCATTGTTATAGCATTTATTGCCCTTTTCAGATTGATCGCCTGATTTTAGAGCTAAAACTGCCGCCACAAGACGCTTATTTCAAGTTGAAGCACATTGTGGAGGAGGTTAATGGGCTGCTTAGGTAAGTAATTGCCTTTTTTCTTGGTTGAACTGTCTATATAAAACTATAAATCCTCTCCTTACAGCACCTATGGCGCTGCAGATGACAATCTACTGGTTTCCCCCATCTTAGGGAACGTTTGCTTTGCCAGTTCTTTGTATGGCTTCTGTTTCACTCTTAAATCCTTTGCCAAGCTCTATGCGGATACCTACGAGGGCGTAAGCTATCTGGACTTTGCCAAGCGGTTGTGGGGCGACATGTACTTTAACAGCAAAACGTAAGTTGAATTTCTGCATTGCCCATAAAATCACTAATACATTATCTACTGAATAGACGCAAGTTCTCAAAGAAGCAGCCTCATAATTCGGCGCAACGCAGCTTTGTTGAGTTCATCCTGGAGCCCATGTACAAGCTGATCGCTCAGGTAGTGGGCGATGTGGATACCACCTTATCGGACACACTGGCTGAGCTGAATGTTCGCGTCTCAAAAGATGAAATGAAGTCAAATATACGACCTCTGCTGCGCCTCGTTTGCAGTCGGTTTATGGGCGACTGCAGTGGCTTTGTGGACATGTGTGTCGAGCACATAAAGTCTCCATTAGAGAACGCTAAAAGGAAGGTGGATCACATATACACTGGACCCAAGGAGGGTGACATCTACCGGGATATGATCTCGTGCAATCAGTACGGCACCTTGATGGTGAACAGCTCCAAGATGTATCCCAACGATGACTGCACCTTCTTCCAGGTACTGGCCAGAATTGTCTCTGGTACTCTGCATGCCGGCCAGGAGGTGCGTGTGTTGGGAGAGAACTACACGTTGCAGGATGAAGAGGACTCTCGCATACTCCAAGTGGGTCGCTTGTGGGTCTTTGAGTCTCGCTATAAAGTGGAGCTGAACCGAGTTCCGGCCGGCAATTGGGTGCTCATCGAGGGCATCGATCAGTGCATCGTGAAAACCTCAACGATTGTGGACATTAATGTCCCGGAGGATCTTTACATATTCCGCCCCCTCAAGTTCAACACCCAGAGCATTATCAAGATTGCCGTGGAGCCGGTGAATCCCTCCGAGCTGCCCAAGATGCTGGACGGTCTGCGAAAAGTGAACAAATCCTATCCACTCCTCTCGACTCGAGTCGAGGAGTCGGGTGAGCACGTGATCCTGGGAACTGGAGAACTGTACTTGGACTGTGTGATGCACGACCTGCGCAAGATGTACTCGGAGATTGACATCAAAGTGGCGGATCCCGTGGTGGCCTTCTGCGAGACAGTTGTGGAAACGAGTTCCCTAAAATGTTTTGCCGAAACTCCGAACAAGAAGAACAAGATAACCATGATCTCGGAGCCGCTGGAGAAGGGTCTGGCTGAGGATATTGAGAACGGAACAGTTTGCATAAATTGGAACAAGAAGCGCATTGGCGAGTTCTTCCAGGTCAACTACGATTGGGATCTGCTGGCAGCGCGTTCCATTTGGGCCTTTGGGCCTGACTCAACGGGACCGAATATACTGGTTGACGATACGCTGCCATCTGAAGTGGACAAGAATCTGCTCACGGCGGTGAAGGACTCGATTGTGCAGGGCTTCCAGTGGGGAACGAGGGAGGGTCCGCTGTGCGAGGAGCCCATTCGGAATGTCAAGTTCAAGATTCTCGACGGCGTCATCGCCAATGAGGCCCTGCATCGCGGTGGCGGTCAGATCATTCCCACTGCCCGCCGTGTGGCATACTCCGCATTCCTGATGGCCACGCCGCGTCTAATGGAGCCGTATCTATTTGTGGAGGTGCAGGCGCCCGCAGACTGCGTGTCCGCTGTTTACACCGTGCTGGCCAGGCGCAGGTGAGTTGTTTTTATGGTTAAACCCTGCATCGCAGTCTAATTTAATATCGTTTGCAGAGGTCACGTCACGCAGGATGCCCCCGTTTCTGGCTCGCCCATTTATACGATCAAGGCATTTATACCCGCCATCGATTCCTTTGGTTTTGAAACTGACCTGCGGACGCACACCCAGGGCCAGGCCTTCTGTCTGTCGGTGTTCCACCACTGGCAAATTGTGCCCGGCGATCCGCTGGACAAGAGCATCATCATCCGCCCGTTGGAGCCCCAGCAGGCGTCCCATTTGGCTCGCGAGTTTATGATCAAGACGCGACGCAGGAAGGGTCTCTCCGAGGATGTGTCCATCAACAAGTTCTTTGACGATCCCATGTTGTTGGAATTGGCCCGCCAGGATGTGCTGGTCAACTACCCCCTGTAGACCCCACAATTCAATAAAAACCAATAAACTTTTAGATGTACTTTCGGAATATTACGTGCGATCTTTAAGGGAAGTCATCAATAATATTTACTAAATATTTATTTAAAGCCTGGCTGGGGCCAAAAATAATTTACAAAATAGTATACAGAAAAACAGCTACAGTTGTGTTAGGCTCTAGGTCTTCACTCGACATTGCCGTTCTGCAGGACCTCCGACTCGTAGCCGTCATGCTCGCCCTGCTCGTCATCGAACTCCACTTCGTCGTCGGCGGTTGCTTCCTAAATAAGGGAAAGGAAAGTAATTATATTAGATGTCAGACAGTATAATAGTTATTATTTGCTGATTACGCACCTGATACTGCTGGTACTCGGATATCAGATCGTTCATGTTGCTCTCGGCCTCGGTGAACTCCATCTCGTCCATGCCCTCGCCGGTGTACCAGTGGAGGAAGGCCTTGCGCCGGAACATGGCGGTGAACTGCTCAGAGATGCGCTTGAAGATCTCCTGAATGGCCGTAGAATTGCCGATGAATGTGGCGGCCATCTTGAGGCCTCTGGGCGGGATGTCGCAGACGGCCACCTTGACGTTGTTGGGTATCCACTCGACGAAGTAGCTGCTGTTCTTGCTCTGCACGTTGAGCATCTGGGTGTCCACCTCCTTCATGGACATGGGACCTGTTAATTATTGAGTGAGCGTGAAAAAAAGCCTTTGGGCGAGGCAGAAAACTTCCTGCGCATTTACATCAAAAGCCAAGTTCGCTTTGATGCGCCAAGCAAATCCCCAAATCCCTGAATATGAAATACTAAACGGCTTCTAAGTCCTGGCAGCGCACCTTGCCACCTGGGCTGGGCTCTGGAGAGGGAAATGGGATGCGGACACAAACAGTCCCAGGAGGTAACTAAAAAAGTTGTTTAAATTCCTCTGCCGGCATTTTTCCTCTCGTTTCCAGCACATTTTTGTGATTAATTATTTTGCAAGTATTTCTGGCAGTAAGTCGGAGACGAAGGCGGATATATAGCCGGATCCTGCGAGGAGGAGGCTGTTCAGCTGGATGGCGCGGAGCATGGGCTGCACGCCCAAGTCACGTTCGGCATGATTAGTTAAGCCGGGGGCCGAGTCAGACGGCGGTCGCAATTCCCCAATGGATCTTGAAAGTAAATTTCTAATTACGCGCGTTTTGCGAGTCATCAGTCAAAAGCAAGGGCACAGCGCGAACGGCGAGGCGGCACATAAGGAATAGCAAATGAAATATTATGCGGCATACTTTTGGGCGCCGCATCGCAGTTTATTAATTTAAAAATTAGCGCGAAAAAATGCCAGCAACCTTTTGGTAAGTGGAGCGAAGGGCTCTGCAGCGCGGCTGCGGGGGCTAACAAATTTGCGCTACGTGCGCGTTGACGGATTGCAGCCTTTTTAGCCGCCAGCCAGCCGGCATTAATCATTTTTAGTGGCGCCCATAAGTAGGCCCAGTGCTGCCCAGCTTTGGCTAATAAAATCGTCGCCAAAGCCAAGCCCCTGGAGAGTCGAAGGTGTTGGACAGGGGCGTATATAGGGGATTTTTTTGGGCTTTGAAAAATAAGACCGGAAAATAGAAGAGGGCTTCAAATCATTTTTATTGGTGCCCAGAAGTATGCTAACGAATTAACAAACCCATTTTAAATAATACAAACTCTTCCTAATTGTAGAAATTGTTTTTATATAATCTTAAATAATTTAAGATAAGAAGATGATTTCTCTAAATACCTTCCCTGTATTATATCTCTTCACAGATATTATTCTGAAACCAATGGGTAATCCTGGTTCAAGACTTTATGTGTTCAAATTTCAAATTAACTTTGGAAAACTCCAAATCGAAAAGCACCCCCTTGGCTACGCTCCTGGGGCTGTGGCTACGTGCCTGTGGGTCCGGAAAAACGGCGGACAGGTGCGCCGCCGGCTGCCCGTGACAAAGTGACAAAGTTGGCCCGGTTAAGCCGGTGCGGGGCTCCTGAATAAATGAGCGGATAGATGAATGGATCCCTGTGTTCTGGCTTCGCGTGGATGTGTTTAGGGCTTGTTGTTAAAAAACTATTTTTCTTTTCCCACTCCCATTCCCTCCCCGGGGCTTTGGTGCGTATTTCGCCCGGAACTCACCCCGGAAGATGCAGGCCACTGTGAGGTAGCGTCCATGCCGGGGATCGCAGGCGGTCATCATGTTCTTGGCGTCGAACATCTGCTGGGTCAGCTCGGCCACGGTCAGAGCGCGATACTGCTGGGATCCCTTGGCTGTCAGTGGGGCGAATCCGGGCATGAAGAAGTGCAGGCGCGGGAAGGGCACCATGTTCACCGCCAGCTTGCGCAGATCGGCGTTCAGCTGGCCGGGGAAGCGCAGGCAGGTGGTAACGCCGGACATTGTGACCTGGTCGGGAGATGGTACAAGATATTACAAACAAAACTGTAAAGATAGATATGCCTCTTATTTGGGATTCAACTCGGAGACAGCTCTCATCCTTCGGCTCGGTGTCCACACTTATAATTGGCTACTTACGGACACCAGGTGATTCAGATCCTCGTAGGTGGGCGAGCAGAGGCGCAGGGTCCGGTGGCAGATGTCATACATTGCCTCGTTGTCGATGCAGAATGTCTCGTCGGTGTCCACGATGAGTTGATGCACCGACAACGTGGCGTTGTATGGCTCCACCACCACCTCGGACACCTGGACCCGGATCCGGGGATTGGAGTGTCAGGAAAGTGGGTGGGGAAGTGGGCGGGGGAGGGACAAACAAAAGACGCATTAGACGGTTTGACTAGATGGTACTTACGGAAACCAGATGGTTAAGATCGCCGTAGGTGGGCGACGATAGCTTCAGCGTGCGGAAGCAGATGTCGTAGAGAGCCTCGTTGTCAATGCAGAAGGTCTCGTCGGTGTTCTCCACCAGCTGGTGGATGGAGAGAGTGGCATTGTACGGCTCCACAACGGTGTCGGACACCTGGACGCATTTATGCCACAATGCGGTACGGATGAAAGCGCGACATGCACGGGGAGGAGCAGAGACAATTTCGTTAATTAGCAATGCTATCAGCAGAGTTCAATATTGTGGCAATATGTTAAAGGATACTATCATTGCAATGCTATCAGCAGAGTCCCAGGAGTAATATTACCAAGTGGATGTGGTAAAGAGTTAGATATAATTAAAGCCTTATAATTTTGTCGTCCTATAAGATTTCGAAAATATAGCTTAGTATCGGGTAAAAATATGTCGCTGGATATTAAAGCTCTTCTTTGATTAACCCCTCATAATATACCAAGAATTAATATAGTTCACTGTTGACCCATAAAATATCGATTTTTAACTTCAGTTTCAAGTACCCTTTCGATCCCATTACGACATACATCGAATCTTTTTAACCTTGCCTAGACCCTCTGTGGGATTTAACATATTTCTACTGGCAAACAATCAAAGAATGGTCTCCCCTCGCCATCCATTTCGTTAGGGGCCCCATGGGAGAACAATGGATGTTGGGAGTATGGACATGAAAAATGCATTCTGCCAACAGGATGCAATTCGAATGCAGTGCTAACTGAATAGCAGACCCTATTAATACGGTGTGTGCAGTGGTTGTTGCTTGCTAATGCTATTTTGAGCCCGGAGCGGCACTCAGGCCGAGAGTTGTTGCATAAATGCAGTTGCATGTTGCACAAACATCTGGGTGCATTCTATACCCCAGTATCTGCACACACACACCCACGTGGGCTGGCCGGTGTGTGTTTCGAATGCTGCAAATTGAAAATTATGTATAATCTTTGGCTTGCCCTCTATATTTGCGCAGCCAAGATGCATTGCTCGTCGCTTGTCCGAGGCAGGTGGGGAATGGCCAGGCGGGGTGCGGGATGCTGGTGCAAGCTGGAGAATGAAGGATGGAGCCTGGGCGGGGGCACCAAAGGGGGGCGTAGCTGGTTAAGCATGCGACAAACTTCACTCGAGCTTCGGTTTGCCGTATGCGAAGTGTGCGCACATAAATTGTGGCAATTATTTAATGGCCACAGCCCTAGAGCGATAACGTGCACTCCCACGCACACACTTTCAATGCAACTCATGCACTGAGAAAAATTTACTATAATACAAAAAATTGTGTATAATAAATAAGGCTTTAATAAGCCATGTTTCACCTCTGCACATCATTTTTAAAAGCTGTGGTTCCTAAAACCACATCTTAAATGTATACATTATTTTTAGTTATTTCCCTTAATAGTTTTAAAGTTAATAAGTTACCTTAAATTATTCCTTCTTTATAGGAGACTTATAATTAATTAAGATTTTTTTGTTAAATATGGTGTTATGACACTGCGTTATTTCTGGGCTCCAATAATACTATCAATGAATAAATTCAGTAAGGTAATGTACCATTAAATAAACACTATGCCCATTTGAGTTTAATAAATCCCTGCAAAATTCTATCAAATCATTATGTATTTAAATAAAAAGATGCTTCAAATATTGCTGATAAACGACATTTTAAGTATGCAACTTCACAGTAATAAATTGTAATTATTAACAAAATAAATAAATAGGCCAATTTTATAAATGTGATCTCTTTGACATTTATATTTTAGTTAAAATAATATAATACACAAATTGATGATGTTTCTTTCTGTGCACACTCACACCCAGGGCACACAGGCACACCTATGTCTGGTTAGGGGGTACATGCAGTTAATACTAATGAGTTATGCTCGGGCATATGCATTTTGCATTTTGTATTTGGTATTTGTTGCTGGCTCCCTATTTGAACACACCGCCCAGACACAGTATTTGTCCGCTCTCTGTTTGTGTGTGTCGGAATCTCGAATCTGGGGGATTTAC
This sequence comes from Drosophila pectinifera, assembly GCA_008042775.1. NCBI lineage: Eukaryota > Metazoa > Arthropoda > Insecta > Diptera > Drosophilidae > Drosophila > Drosophila pectinifera. The sequence goes on from VNKC01000882.1 coordinate 22,972, forward strand.
GAGCCTGCACTCTGATATCATGGCCGTGTCCAACAGGCAGGTGCAAATCTCGGAGGCTCCGTGGCCAGCGAACTGGACCAGTGATTCATGCTACCCCTAATCGAGAGCGAGAAGCGGAGCTCGTTAATTAAAGGACGTAGTAAAAACTGTTAATCAAATGCTAGAATATCGAGGGATATGCCGGGGATATGCTGGTTTTTATGCCAGCCGCCTGCCTAATTATTCTTGGCGAATGCGAACGCTGCATTTGCATAAATGGCGCTTATCAAAGCGACAAAGGCTTTACATGGCTCCAAACTGATGGGCATGAAAAACTATTAAATTATATATGTGCGCACATATTAAAACCGCTATAACGTGACAGGCATGTGTCAGGCCAGGCCGCAATAAAATGACCGCCGAAGCCAAAACATTGCGGTGAGCCAAGCACGGCCCATAAATAACGGCCCAAAAAGGAGCAGGATATGCGCATGGGGGATGTATTGGGGCATTTAAAGTTAAACCCGGCCAGGGGTCGGGCCTTGGACTGGGCTTTGGACTGGTTCAATAGTTGACCATTGGCGTTCAGCCGTGACTGTAATAAATTTAACGCCGTACAAGTGCAAAGTGTAAGCCTCGTGTGTGTGCGAGTGTGCTCCACTAAAAATTCCATAAAATTTATTGTGTACTCCGATATGCCAATAAGAACATTGTCAAATGTTAATTTCACGCCCCAAGGACTTTTCTGCCTCCCCAAGGCATTAAGGAACATCTTAAATTACGCCTAACAATCGGTTCGATATCAAATAAGACCTCTGACTATAAATTCTTACATATTTGGTATATAGTTTCATTTATTAAATATAAATATATATATATAGTATATATTTCATATATATACATAAATATTTTTTGCTTAAAGAACACCTCTTTTTGTTTTGATGTAGTTAATTAAATGTGAACTGGAATTGTTAAAATGTAAATACGGATAAATATCTATCAGAAAACAAAAATAGTTTCATCATCATTTATAATTAGTTTTTTTTTTTTAACAATCAGAATGCTCTACACTAAATTCTGTATTTATGGCTCATGTCAATAAGCCATATTCATTAAATAATAGGTTTATTTTATATTTGAATTTATTTAATCATTGGAAGCGATTTATGCGGCGAGGTTGTGGGGCCTTTGCTCTGCTCTAGAGTTATAGTTTCTACAACTCTCTTTTCAGTATTTAAATTATCTTGTAAATACTTATATACACTATGTACACTTTAAATAGTTTATCTTCCATCTTTACCAACATCCACTTATGCAAATATGACTGTCTAGGGGCGATATCCCTTTTCGTACGAATGACAATTAATGCCGAGCTGTATTAATCAAATTAAACGTCAAACTGTAATTAAATACGAATAATGCAAATGAAGGCGTATACGTGCCGCCCTCGTTTACCAATATCTATGAATATTTCTACGTCTATATAATATATGCAACTGGGTTAATTAAGCCGCATTGAGGCGTGTCAAAAACGCAGGAGGCAATGGAAACGGAAAAAATATAAATAAAAACTGTGGCGGCAGATGAGGTCGAGTGCCACCTTCTTGCGAGTGCGAGCCACTAAATTGCATTAAAATTGCACTGGCAATTAGGCTTTGGCCCACGGCCTCTCGATGGCGATGGCGATGGCGGTGCTGCTAATTTCGCCTGCAAATTAATTAGAATTATTCGGACAAAGCCCGGCCAGGCTGCGCACAAAGCCGCCAATTGAATTTAGCGTATGAATTGCATAAATAAAACAACATTTGTGGCGTTCTCATTGCACTCTGCGGCTTTCGCCTGCTAATTTGGCAAAAACGCGTGCAGGTGTAAAGCGCTTTGGGTCTGCGGGTCGGCTTACTGCCACCGTGGAATGGCCGAGTGGTGTGTCGCCGTTGGTTCGGGCTCTGATTTGCGGCCCACTGTGCCGGGGCAGTAAGCTGATTTCGCTAAGCGGATTGCATTGGTCACGACCACGCAATGACTAGGATCGACGACAGGTGAGCGGAGCAGCTGATGACATGGAATGATAGCAGGGAGCTGGGCGCAGGGAGCAGGACATTGCTTACCTTGGGCGAGGGCACCACGGAGAATGAGTTCATGATGCGGTCAGGGTACTCCTCGCGGATCTTAGAGATGAGCAGCGTGCCCAGGCCGGATCCGGTGCCGCCACCCAGCGAGTGGGCCAGCTGGAAGCCCTGCAGGCAGTCGCAGCCCTCGGACTCCTTGCGAATGACTTCCAGAACAGAGTCGATCAGCTCGGCGCCCTCTGTGTAGTGGCCCTTGGCCCAGTTGTTGCCTGCGGAAATTAAGGAGGATTAATAGGAGTATTTCTAAGCTATAAAATATCCTTCTTTAATCGTGCAAGGTTCTATTCTGATCCTTGACCAGTGCTGGTCAAAGTTCGCGGCCTTTCTGGTTCATTACAGCAGCGGAAGCAGGCAGAGCGGCTGACGTGTACAAAATTAATTTTCGTTGTCATCCCCAGGCTATTTTATAATTGCAATCATCTTCCCCATTAGCATCATTAGCTGCGGTGAGTGGCTGGTAGTGGGCCAATAGGACAGAGTCGCCTCCGGCTCTTGCTGCAGCCATAACAACAACACGGGCACGATGCACCGCAGCGGCATTCAGCTGATAAGTTAGCCTATGACAACAGGCCAGGCTCTTGGCACTTATCAAAGCAAGAACAAAGCCCTCCTCTGTGTCACCAATTTCGGGTGCCCGTGCCTTCGTTGTTGCAACCCGGCGAGGAGGCAGCTGCAATAACTGCCGTGGCAAGAGGACAAACGCTACGGCGTTGACAGCCACCAACCGACGATGTGGGGTCCGAAACAAAAGCATTCTCATCCCGGACGGCAGCTGGGAAACAAAAGCCACTTCCTAGAGAACGGCCACGACATGCACCCATTACGGAGTGCAACGGAAATGCATTAGGAAAACGAAAAATAAGAGCAATGGAGACTGCATAGACTCATTGATTCTTTTAGGAATATGGAACCACTTTAAGAAATCTTCTTAGTCACAGAGAATTGGGGAAATGGACCACGTTTTCTCTGTTACTTTATTTATTTTCATTTTATTCTCTTTGACTTGGTTTTTTAAAGTAAAATAAATTAAGCTTGAAGCTTGACTTTCAGACTCGTTGGTGTGAAGGATTAATTTTGAAATAGGTTTCTCTAGCCACTGATTACTTGCTTCTGCAGAAAACTCTACTTACCGGCTCCAGACTGGCCGAAGACAAAGTTGTCCGGTCGGAAGAGCTGGCCCATTGGCGACTGGCGGACGGAGTCCATGGTGCCTGGCTCCAGGTCGATGAGCACCGCTCGGGGCACGTACTTGCCGCTGCTGGCCTCATTGTAGTAAACGTCGATCCTTTCGCGCTGCAGGTCAGACTCGCCGTGATAGTAGCCATTGGGATCGATGCCGTGCTCGTCGGAGATGATTTCCCAGAACTGCCAGAGAGGGAAAGCGAAACATTAGTGGATGCAGGTTTCATAGGTTTTTCTCAAGTATATTTCTATCAACTCAAGAAGATATTAAGGAATAGTGATTAATTTTGATTGTGTTATAGAAAAAGTATGAACCTTGGCCAGCTGAAAATATATCATGTTATAGGACCAAACCCCTGGTGGAATCGATGCAGCGGCTTGCATGAATACCAGGAATTTCAGAGAGGGGAACTGCGGCTTTAATGCCGTTTCAATAATGATTTAAGTGCATAATGGATGCCCGGTTGATGTATGCAAATATGCGGCGGTCGCAATGAGCGCATTTGCATATGTGTGTGCGCATCGTCCGCCTCACATGACGTATGCGTGATATTCCATGACAGCGCCCGTTTGTATGCAATGAAATCGCGCGAAGCTCTTACCTCAGCTTCGCTTATATTTTTTCCTCTTTTCGGCACGGCACAGAAATATTATTTTACAATCAATGTTCCGGCTCGTTTGTGTGAGTGCGGGTGTCGCATGTACGTGTGTGTGTGTGCGTGTGCGTGTGGGTGTGTTTGTATTGCATTGCTTTGGCAATCAATGCATATAAATATGAGTGTCCTTTTTACATGGCTCTTGCTTTTATTGCCGCCGCCGCCATCGGAGCTCTCGTATCTGTCGTCGATTTATGCGCGTGCATATGCTGCATGACCCCGCTCCCCCGCCGACCCCTCTCTGGCCCTCACACACACACACACACACACACACAGAAGCACCCGCAGCGAGCACTTTACATGCCGTGAGCAATTTCTGTTGCATACTTTCATGGGCGCGCAATTTTTTCGTGCCGCGTTACTCTTTTTTTGTTGGTGTGTAACGAGCGGGAATAATTGAATCCTTTTAGGTGTTTTCATACCCATACACCGGCACACACAGGCACATACATACTGTATATGTGGCTATTTCCTGACCCCCATCTCTGTGCCGTTCCTCACTTTTATTTATACAAGAATTCCTTCAGCTTGCTTCGCTTTTGTTTTGTTTTGGGTCTGGCTCTTTATTTTTTATTGCACAATACGCTTGGCAAAACATTTCACGTTTGCTGCGCATATGAATTTCAAATTTTTAAAAATGTTCCAATCGCCTCCCGTCCTGTCTCTCCCTCTCTCTCTCCTGCTCGACAGGTGTGCGGGCAGGTGAGTGGTGGCAAGCGGAAAAAATGCTAATTGTGAGAAAATCGCAATGTGCGCTCGGCCTGCCACGGCTCCCATTGATCGAAATGATTTTTAATGGACTTACAGGCAGCACTGGCACCCAAGGGCCATGAATACCTTTTTCATATATTTTTTGCACATTTATTCCTGCCCCGCCAGGGACTACTGAAGGTCGCCGGCAGATTGATTACTGAATATGAATTTTAATTAGTTACACATGGCGGCGCAGACCCGACTTTCCCAGCTTGCCAGAGCTCAGCTCTTAAGAATCCAAGTGCCTGACTGAGGGGGAAATGGTGCTAGCACACGAGGAAAAAAATAGCCCAGCTCCTAATATAGATTATGAATTGATATCTCATCTAATCTGTGGCATACCGACATTTATTTTTGTATATTAAAATGTTATCTATTATCCATATTGTTTTATTCAGTCTGTGTGTGATATCGAATATAGAAATCATCATCACCATCTTAAGACCATATCTATAAGCCTGTTAAGACACATATAAATTAATGTGATTATGTTCTATTTATTTTAGACAAAGGCTTAATAAATTATTGATAGAGACCCTATCAGTGAGGTGTTCTTATCTGAATCTGTATATACTTAGTAATTTTCATTTATTATATTAACATGATTAGATATGATATCTTTAAGGAATATGCCAGCTAATGCTTGTCACAAAAATCGTGATTCTATTTTCTTTCCCTGTAGGGGGAAGTCCTGAATAATGCATGGCACCCGGTGTTTATGTCAAGTCCGCTTGTCAGACATTCTATCGAGCACTTGGAGGCTCACTCTTCGCAGGATGCCTCCCACACACACACACACAAGCGTGTATACCTATAAATAGTTAAGTGGATTGCGCGAAGCGTTGAAGTCTTCCTCGTCTTAAGGGCAACTTAGGGAGGGAAGGGTGAGCGCAGGGACTCGTCTATGTTATAGAAAGTTGTAAAAGTTCGAAAAATTTGATAACGGCTGATTGCACACACACAAAGCGGGCAACGGCAAGTGCATGTCCTTTGTGCCGGGCCCCAAAGCGTATGCTACTCTTTTCGCATTTCGCATTCAACTTCCTCGAAGACGCCTTGGTTGGCCAAGCTAATCGGTGAGCCTCATAAATGTTTGCGCTGCCAGTGCGATTGTTTGGCAAAGTTTGCTCCTCCATTGGCTTTTAGACACGCAACAATGATAACAAGTTGCATGGCCAAAACACACAGAGCCAAGAACGACCGAAAGATTCGCTGGCCAGGAAAACTTGCCAGTCAAAGTTTCTGCCCTCACATGCTGGCTTTTTGCATACATAACAAGCTGGAAATATGACACTCAATTGTACGCATCGGTGGACTCTTTTGGCCTGACAATAACTTTGATTTGCATGCGCCTCCCCCTCGGAAAAACCCGCATGGGATCTGGGCCCTGGGTCCCCGGTGCCTGGCACTTGTTGCCCGTGGGGAAATTCAAATGTGTTCGTGCCTTCTCCGGAGCCAATTGCAGATAAGCGCTTTCCCTTTGACTACTCTCGCTCCGTTTGCCGGCCGTTGGCATTGAGTGAGCAGCATAATTTATTTACGAAAACTTTGCCCTTCAATCTGCCTGCCCATCATCCCTGCCCGTCATCCTGACAACAAGACATGGCCAGCCAACGCCATGTTCGGCAGCTTGAAGTGGGTAAAGTGGCCGGAGACAGGCCATCATGCTCCCATTTGAAGCTAAAAAGTGGAGCCAAGGAGAAAAAAGAAAACAATTACGCTGCCTTTCATTTGCTTAAAACTTTTCACTGGCCGCGGTCAAATTGCTTAATTACAAAATTGCGTTGATGCCCGGCCAGGGCGGCAACCTGAGGAGAACCTGGCCAAAAGTACTTGGCTAAAAAGGAAAAAAACGATGCCATGATCAAATTAAAAGTAAACAAAGAGCTGCGTGCGTTGACCAAGGCGGCGCCATTTTGCGGCGCCCGCTTTTTGTTTTTTAACCACCACACTCTCAAGCCCCCAAACACGTCGACTTACTTGAAAGAAATCCAAAATTAAAATTCCCAAGCGTTGCCAAAAAAACAAAAAAACCAGTAACAAAAGTCAAGTGGCAAAGGAGCGATCCGCAGGAAGGCGAACCAAAAAAAATCGCATAAATTAATTGTGGCCAGCGTTTACAGGGCGAGAACTAAAGTTTCCTTAGGGCTGGATAACCTATTTAAGGAAATGGTGTTTTATTAATTACAATTCAAATAATTAAGCTGTATTAAAAAGAATAGAGGGTAGAAAATGCGATTATACTCCAATTTCTTCCTTGAAACGTTTTAATTAAAAAGAATTTTTCACGAATAAAAACAAACTTCTCAGAAATACTCTTCAAAATGGGTTTCCTTAAATATTTTAAAGGAATTTCATGGAATCAAATACAATTTTCGCCTGTGTACTTCTGCCTTGCGCCCTACTCCTTAGCCAATGGCTATAAAAGGACATTTTAGTTTGCGTAAGACAAGGATGCGCGCAGCGCAAAGCAACGGAAGTGCATGTCGCACCGGAAGTGAAAAGCGGGCGGCGGTGGAGGGGAGGCAAGGGAGGGGGGATGGCAGATTGCTCGGCAGCTGCGTTTGCATACTAAATTTGACGCCGTAGCTCGCGGCTCACATAAATAATAAACAATTGCAGTAATAAATATTAAATGATGGCCATGCCTTGCCTCGAGGCGCTGAGCTTGACATGCGAAATGATTTCGTTGGAGGACTTGATCTCCCGGCTATTAATTCAAGCTGAAAGCCTTTTTACCTAATTAATTTGGGCATTTGTTTTTGACAGACTTTCAGCCGTTAGATATAATATTATTTATATTTTGCAAATAAACCGGCACAAGATTTAATTAAGTTGTCAGCAATGCTACAAAAAATTTAAATAATTCATTAGACCAAATGTAAAGTTGTCTGCTGGCCTGCTGCCATTTTTATTAAAATCCAATTAAAATAAATAATTAAATAACCATATATTTCAATATGCCCGCATGTTTGGGATACAAAAAAAAAGAATGCAGTGCAATGTGCCCCTAATTAACATTCACTGCGTGGCAGGGTATAGTGCGTGGAAATCATTATAAGTTCAACCACATACGCATTAATCCCGCCCCGCCCGCGGCGATTTCTTAAATCGAGGAGAAACTAGAAATTTCGAATTTTAGACCGCCGGCTTTAGACTAATTATAAAATAATAAACAGGATTTCAGCGCATTTCGATCATTTGCCAATTTACAAATGTGCGACAAATCCGCGCGATTTGCGGGCAAACGCTTAAAATGCAAAGCGTGCAGCTAAGTTAATTTATTTTAATTTCGCCGAGCGAACCAAAAATCTATTTGAATACTGTCCAGGGAGGGGAAGGCCGCTGCATTTGGCATCCATTAGAGTAATGAGCTTTGGTTGGGGGCTGTGTGGGAAAATAACCCTTGCGAAAATAAGGGCCATAAAACTGAAAACGCGAATGCCAAAACACTCTGGAAACTTAACGGCCTCCCATGGACGGATGACACTTTGCAGCCTGCGGCCATAAACCATTCGATTCGATTCGATTCGATACGATTCGGAGTGACAAAAAGAACAAAAAGACTATATCGAACATGTACATGCGCTATATCCTTGACTGGGCAGCTGGAAACTGGAACTGGAAACTGCCAATTGGCAGCTGAGCTCCATCCGTCTCCGACTGCTCAAAAATGCAATTTATGTGTGCGCAACGCAAATAACGAATTGTACCCCGAACTACGTTTAATGCTCCTTCCAAGGGCGGGACGAGGCGACGGAGCATATTTTGTAATAACACTAAAAGGATCTTATCGACAGTTGACAGCCGCAGCACTCGCATGCTGTCTTTATTGGCCAGCGTCGTTTAGGGCCATAAAACGCTTGGCAACGGACTACGGACTACGGACTGCTGGCTATAGCCTGCTTTTCCGAGCGAGTCCTGCGAAAGAGGAGGCTCCATTCGGCGGCATAATTAGACTCACGTAGCCATTGCGAATGAAGCAATTGGCGATGCAGCTGCAATTTATTGCCCGGCCTGCGCAGGCACTCATATAAAGCAGCCTCAGTTTCGACGGCACGTGTGAGTTTCGAGGCGAGCTCGGTTCGCCAGAAAAATGCATTTTTCCCCCTGTAAATTACCCTTTGTGCACGCACACATGCTCGCTGAATTTGCAATTGCATTTATCGTCAAGTGCATCAATTTAAATGTGGCCACTAATTGTCATTATCAGTGCGTTGCGTTCCATTCGCTTCGCAGTATTTTCCCATAAATTGTTCTGGGTTTTTTCCCTGTTTTATTTTTGTTGGCGGTAGCTGCTGCACTCTCTGTGTTGTTTATGTTGTGTTTTTATTTGTATATAGTTTTTTAATTGCCTGCAGCATTAAAGTGCGTAATGGTTATTCGGTCATTTGTAAAATTCAAGATGCCCTGCCACACTGCGATACTAATTTAATCAATGGCAGCGGAACCCAGCGGAGTGGAGCGGGCCAGTGGGTTCAAGGCTTGGCCAAAGACCGTTGTCTGGCAAGGATATGCAAATGTTTGTTCATTAGTATTGGTCATTCGGCTTTCGGCTTATTGTGTGGTCCCGCCTGTGTGCGTGTGCCACACTCGCACACACACACATGCACATGGGTCGGCAAGGACAACGATGACGCAGTCTAAGTGCAACATCAAATAGCTTATAATTAAAATTTCCATAACTCATACGCACAGTTGGCGGCGGCGAGCACGGGTGGAAATTGAATAATTGACTAATAAAGACAGTTCGCCAAAAGGATTACAGCAAATAAAATGTAATTCTGGGAAATAAAGAAGGCATCCATTAGGATTAGACTTAAACCGGCTAAAAGCAAAGAAAGGTAATTTAAGAAATGTCTTTTGTTATATTAGATTTTCACCTAGAAGAGAATTGTTTACTGCTACTTCTTAAGCCTCCCTCGCTGTTGGTAAACAGCCCAGCAATTGCTTTCAGGGGTTAACCATCTGATGGCATCTGTCGCCTCGTTTTTCCTTCCTGCAGACATCAATGCCTGCTGTAAATATATATATATTTACGTTTAATTGTAGGTGTGTCAACGGTGCGTATGGCTTCATTTAAACGCACGCAGGCACATCAGGGGCCTGGCCTGGCATGCGGCGGCTAGCAAACAATTTCAATTGAGATTTCAATAATTGTCGATTTAGATATGTAAATATTTATTGTATATTTCGTTGGTCGAACTGCTATTGACTTAACTAATGTGCGCCCGGTGCGTCAGTGTCTGTGGCTGTGACTGTGTGTGTGTTTGCTCCTGTTGTTGCTGTGCGTACGTCCGGGTGAATGGCATTGGGTGTGTGTGCGTGTGTGTGGCCACCATGGTTTCAATTGTTTGCTGCTCCGTGGTCAAAGCGAGGCAAACATGGCCCGAAACAGATTTGATTTGGGCCCAGGTGTCGCACTAATGCCAATGCTGTCGGTGGTGATGGGTGAGACAATGTTCATTCATCAGATCAGTTATGGGCATTCCATATCGAAGGCCTGGCTCAAGTTGACTTCATTGCCACCTTCCACCCGTCCAGCTTTGACATTAGAAACTAAGTTTAAGTTTGGTAAAATTTGCCCAGTAATTTGAATAGTTTAGGAAGAATTCTTAGTATACATAAATTTGATATTAAATGCATACCTAATATGAATGGCACTACATTTATTTTATCTCAAAATAAACCCCTAAATAAAGCCATGATTTACATCTAAATTAACTTCAGATTTAGAATCTTCAAAGAGGGAGTTTTAAGCTGAACATGTTTGCTTGATTTTATACTCCTTTAAAGGACTGAACTCTTGAGGTAATTAATTAAAACTCCATTCAGCCTAGTCTCTGTATTTTTTAATTGCATTTTTAGGTCGTAGTTTCTCTTGCTAGACTGATGCTAGGAAGTCTAGGAGATATATGCCATATATAGCTACAAGTGAAGTCAATTCTTTGGCCCCTTTAGGCCGAAGGGTTGCAATAATATTTGCTAATGGCCACTGTTTGGGGAGCAGGATCCTCCGTCGTATGTTTTACGGCTGTGCCATGCATATAAACGACCAGCACTTGCACTCCATCATTCCGCATGCACAAACACACAATTTTAGGCCTGGAGCAAAGAGGGTAATAATAATAATATTTATATGGTAAGCGATATCAAGTTCATGGCTCTAAGAACACTTTGGCAACAGCTAAATAAATAAACAGTGTCAGGCAAACACGCCATACATCGCATAAACACACAAACATTTTTGTTATGTTGGGTGTGAGACCATGTGGTGTTAAACGGCAAGTGGTTTCCCCAACCACCTGGCAAGGTGGGGTAGCATCTGGGCCTCCAAAACAGACACCTTTCAAAGCTAGAATTAGGAGAACATTTTGAAGGAAACACTGAAAATCTGAAAAAAAATACAGGAAATAGCTCGGAAAATGCAATTTATTTGCTTGCCTAATGAATCTGTATTGGAAAAACCTGCAGCTTTTTTACCTTTCACACAGAAACACCTCGCTGACATATGTACTATCCTGTTTTTTCGGCCAACCAACATTATTTTTTATGATCTGCTGTATTTGAGGTCTGGCTTTATTAAGTGCTGGTCAAATGAATCGCTGTTGGTTATTAATGGCTATAATAGCATTACATTTTGTTGTTTTCTCAAGTGCTGGCGCTTCACTATCAAAATAATGCATATTTTTTATCCAACAAGCACGCAGGGCATTTAATGATTGCAAAATGCTATGAATCCTATAAAAGGACATCGGATAAAGAACTGAACAAACTTTCGCTCTATTAATCAATTTCGATCTCGCCTTCGCTCTCGCTCTAACCGCATCTAGTATGGCCTGGCGCTGGCCGAGTGCTTTTGCTGATAAAACTTGGTCATTTTGCGGCAATATCCTATAACGATTTTTATGATTCAACAATGGAATTAATTTTTATTACGACCAAGCGTGAATTTCCCTTTGACCATTTGATCGGCCTGGATGCCAATGCAAACTTTTTACATCCATCGCCGTTCCACTCGGCTCGCCCTGTTTTATTTCTCATTTTAATTGCCATTTGGAAGCGCAATGGCTGGTAATATATGTGCGAGCATAAAAAATCCAATTAATACTGTTTGTCAAATAAGCCCGAAATGAAATACAATATAAGGCAAATGCAAATACGGCTAAAATTGAAAAGCTTGCATGTAAAATACGCAAAAATTCTTTGCTGGCTTTCAGAGTGAGTTCAAGTCCTGGCCTTCTCTCTAAAACTAATAAAGTCAGGAATATAACAAACCTAATTGAATTGAATCGAAATTGCCAAAACATATGAATGCCACTCCGAAGCTCTAAAAATATTTTGATTAATTTCGTTGCGCTAACTAGGCAGACCACAAAATATAAATTATGCTGTGAACTGTGTGTGTCTGGGTTTATTTGCACAATTTGGCAGATTTTTGTTGATCTAGCCGTCATTATGAGCGAAAATCGAAAACACAAAACCCGATTGTTGATTCTGATTTGCCATAGTTTGACCCCCGCATCTAGCCTAAGTTATTCGTTCATTTGCGGTTCATTTTCCGCCTGAAATATCGCTTTTCTTTTGGCGAAATATTCCCGCTACCTGTCATAAATTATAAAACCGATGTTAATCTTTCAAGGACAGGCCGCGGGACATATGTCTGTCCAAACAAATGCAAACAAATGCTATTTGAGCGTGGATTGCGCAGGAACACACATAAATAAATATTTTGACCACACTGGTTTTTAATGAGGTTTGGTGCACTCGCTTGCGTTATTTTTCGAAATTATTTCATGCTGTTATGGGGGGTATAATCACTTTTAAAATAAACTTAATATAACAGCCTTTAATATAAATAAATTATATATTAAAGTGTTTTGAATAGAAGGAATCTGAAACTCTATGAATTTATGGTAATTTAGATCGGTTACTTATACATTTATTAGTCTCTCTCTTGCTTGTATGTTGCTCTCTTTATTTAATTTATAAATTATATGTTTTTCCTATAAAATCCTTTAAGAGTATCAGAAATTCGGAGTTACCTAGCTTGTTCTTCTTCTTCGTTTATTTAGGCAAACCATTTCGTGTTTTCGGCTGCACAATTAGTCAACGCAAATTGCACAAATAAAATAAAACGAAACGCACAAAATGAGTCGGAACAGAACACGTGCGAAGCAGCACGCAAAACCAATCTTGATTATTGTTATTTTCGCCAGTTGTATTTTTGGCTTAATTATGTTTCGCTTTGCCATAAATTTGCTGGCATTTTGCGGTTAATATCTGCCGGCCAAATGCTTTATCTGCCGGCTTTCCCGAAAGCCCCAGGCGTGTGTAAAATTCCGTTGCCTGCTTATCGGCAAGACAGCAATTTGTAGCTCTGTAGCCGGCAAATCCAATTGCATAAATAATTTCGCTGGACGCTGCCGAGAACTTCGGGCGTTTCCCCCACAAGCCATGAAACGCACTGGTGAATGTTGCTTTATTGTATTATTAATTTTTTTGTTCGTAAATACCAGATTACAACAGTGCAACATATTTCATGGCAGCCGCTATCTGCCGGAGTGCACAGCTCGTTGGCAGTGTAATGCGCAATAATTACAATTTGCGGCTTGCAATTTCAATAATATAAAATTACCAAAGTAATTGAAAAACTGCAAAAAATAGCGAAAAATGTGCGAGAGCAAAACAATTGCTCGAATAACAATGGTAATGAAACATATGCCGCCTCTGCCCCTGCCTCTGCCTCTGCCTCTGTCCTGGCCATCCAACTCCACTTACCATATGCAATTTGCACTTCTGCCGGCGCCAGTCGGGTTGGAAGAGAAGGTTGGATGGCGGCGTTAAGAGCAGCATGAGAAATTAATGAGCAAACGAGCGGAATGCTTTTTAAAAGTGTTAAATAAATAACAAATGGCCATTTGCCGGACTCCACACATGGCCATTGTTGTTGGCCTGGTCAACCTGTCCGCTCAGTGGGAGCAAGCGGCTTACAGGTGCCCGCAGGTGATGCCCAGGTGCAGAGGCCAGGAGCCCCACTTGCACTTCCATCGGTCAGGTTTGGTTTGCTTTGCCTCGGCTTGGTTTGTAATAGCTTTAAAATAGCTTTTAATAGCTCTAAAATAAGCTCCTTGTTCTAGGAACTTCAAATAGAAATCTTGAGAAACTTGTAGCTTAATTATTCATACATTTTTCAGGCTTAAATCGAAGTCTGTAGATTTATAACGAATATTTCGAGAACAAATAAAACAGGCAGCCGATGGGATGACAATATGGCACGGCTGGCTGGTGTTAAGTCTTTATTGTTGAGTGGTGCTTTCTCCGCACGTTTTCCTAATATTTATGCGCAGTTCTTTCCTTTTTTTGCGATTTCCCCTTTTGTTCATCAATTTGCGTGCACATGTTCAAAGCAAAGCGTAACGGAGCAAAAATATATACATAAATAAGTAATTTTTATATTCCATCAAGCCAGGAGCAGCGAGAAGGCAGTGGAATGGGAATCGCTGTATGCTGTGTGAGAGGGTATGAGTGTGGAAAATATTTATAAAAATTCCCTTTTGTTTATTTATAATCAGTTTGTGCAGCGGAGCGCTGGCTGTGCCCTTCCACCTGCCAGGCCCTCCTCCGGACCGCGGGTTATCCAAGCGCCGCCACTCCTATTTTCTATTGCATACTGCTAGGCGCAGGGTGGCTGGGAGCTAGCAGCTGCGAAGTGTGTGTGTGCTGTGTGTGTGTGCGGCTCATTTGGTATGCATAAACGCATTTTTATGTAAATTGAAAAATATTTCGCCGGCGAAAAAATGGGATATTTCCCCCTTGCCCCTCTGGCTTTTCTATACTCCCTGTGGACTGCCCCCCGTTTCGATTCTTTTTCGCACATGGCTTATTGCATGTCGGGGTAATTGCTGACCATGCTTGCTTTCGGATAGAGGCTGTTGAATATCGGATTCCTATCAGTACACACAAGTTCATATATGCCCTTGCCAATGGCTAATCAACGGCGCCTAACAGAGCCATGAACTGAGCACATTATATCTGATTACCTGAGACGGCAAGGTGGGCACGCGATCGCCGGTTCCGCCAATTTGCATGTGGAGCAGGTGCAGGAATTGAATTTAATTGTGTGCGATATGGGGAGCTGGCAGTCAGTAAACACTACCAGGTGAGCTATGCCACCACAGGCATCTGCACTCAAAAAATCAAGTAAGTCAAGTGAAAATTTGCACTTAATTAATTGAATATATATGAATGACTTGATGTTTGTTCTCTTAATATTTTTGTAAGACCTAAAAATAATAAATGCAGTGCATAAAAATTAATTACTTCTGTTCTATACGATTTATTAGCAATATTTTCATTATTTGCGGCTTTTATTAAAATATATTTGCCATTAAAATACACAACAAAAATATGGTTAAACAAACCCATAAATTTGAAGCTGAATGCTACATAGAAACCAAATAATCGAAAATTCCCTTCCCGACTGTACGCCACAATTGAATTTCTTTCATCGCTGAAATGAAGATGCCAACTAAGTTATCACTTTTCATGTTTTTCCAGCTCCGCCCATCGGCATCCGTGTATGCAGTGCCAGCTGGATGCTGCATTTGCATATCAGCCATGACGTGCCTCAAGGTAAGCCAAGGAGTCCCCAGTTGGCCGCTCAGTATCGGGTAACCGTAAAGATATTACGGCTGCGATAGTTGCCATCGATAATTCAATTTTGTGCATTATTTTGGCGCTGCTCGATGATGCCCGGCTGCCCTGCCATTATGTGCTAAGCAAATGCATCCTGAGGCGAGGCACCGAAGCACGGGCTCAAAGGAGTCGCTGCAGCCACGTTGGCCTGGCTTATTCCACTCTTTAATTTTATTGTCTGTAGCTCGGCTTTCTCGGCACTCTCTTCTCCTCGCTTTTATTTTCCACGCTACACTCGTCTATAAATTTCATCCGCACTTTCCCCGCCACGCTGGCTCAACGCTTTTCCTCCGTCTTTATGCCATGCCGTAAATAGATTTTCCTTGTTATTGTTCACAAAATGATTTAGGGAAAATTAGGTTTATGTAAATAATGAAAAAGAAAACGAACTCTCGCTGCAGGCCAAAATATCCTTGGATAGATGCCTTTGCCTGGCTGCTACATATGTGATCAATTTCGGGTGTTGTGTCTTGGCAAAAGGAAACCGGAAGACGCCTTTCGTGGATATTTTACAGAAATTAAACTGATGCGTCTAAGTGCGCACAGAGCCAAGTTTAAGGACATGGATAACAGAATGCAGCAGTGTGGCTTTCAAATCGCATTATGCTTAATTTAATAAAAAATTATGGTTTCAATGGCTTTTCTAAATAAGTTCACATATGCATGCGACAGCATCTGCTGTTCAAAGCCGTGTTTTTATAATAACAATCCTTTTCATTCGAGGCTCATTCATGTGTGAATAAGCTCTGTTTTTAATGTGTAATCAATCTGTTAATTTTTTTATTTGCTTATTGGCCTTTATCAGCAGAGCAATTAGTTTTGAAAATTTATTTAAAAATCGCGCACGCCATTTACGCCATTGTGCTCACATTTTAGTACAACGTAGGCAGTTTTGCATATTTATTATTTGTTTATTCTGGGCCGCGACAATAATTCATACTGACAGCCAATTAATCAGAAAAGGACATTCAATTAAGGCACAAAATCGTGTTGTGTAAAAAAGCGCATGAATAGGACAGGCAACAAAATATGTTCGCTATTATTATTTCAAATTTAATGCACCAACAAACCAGTTTTATGCAATCGATAAAGATTCGATAAGCGGTAAATTGCATAAATAATCGTATGTTTTGTTTTTTTCCCTTTTTAGATTCACAAAGGCCTCGCAACAATGGCGACAAAATATGGATGTAATAATGCCCCGGCTCGGGGGCGTAATGGGAGTATAAAATCGGATGGGATTGGTCGAGGCTTTATCTCCGGAAAAGTGTGTTCTAATTAACTGAAAAGGCGCTGGTGAAAACACGCGAAAAAGTGCTTTAAAATATGTGTGGATGTGTTTACATAAAACCGGAGTGGAAAAGCGTGTAAAACGGTGAAAAGAGGAACGGAACGGAGAAAACTGCGCTGCGAAACGCAGGAAAAAAGACACAAAAATACACACAGAACAGAAAATTAGAAGGAAAATCTGTGTCAAACGTCAACGACTTTTTGTTGCTACTGCTGATGATTATGTTGCTGATGTTTCTGGCTTTCCATGACGCGGCAAATTGTGCGAGTTAATGTTAATGCGCTGAATTAGCTTAGAATGGGCAGCCAGAGCCCGGGTTTGGCGCGGATTTACAGCAATGTTTGCATTCCGGCTTTTCTAATTGCCAACAAACATGCTTTCCGCTCTGTGGTTCAAGTAGATTCAAAACGCCGCATGAAATAGCTGAGCGCAATATGTAATTGCTATTTTCGGCCCAGGCCATATCAGTTCTCCCGCTGGCAGGTACTTATGTTCAAAGTTCTGTAAACAAGTTCGCTGATTAGACCCCATAAGTTCCTCCGATAGCGGGAACACACATAAGCCCGGCAGTTTGTCTTAGTCAGCCGTGAGTCAGTTGCTCGTCCCTTTAGATATGTGCAGCACAGACATTACTTACAAGCCCTGACTGTCGTAATTACAAATACCCACAAAGGGCTCTAAAAGTCGGACAGGTTTCTAGATCGCTGTAAGATCAGTCAACTGTACGAGGGCAAGCATTAAAACATTAAAAAAGGCCCATGAAAAGTACGAGTATCCGAAACCAGTTGGGGAACAATAAAACGCTCGGAAGACGGAAGCTTCAAAGAGACCTTCGAGCTAGTTTCGAAATACATTGCTGAATAGAGAGTGCCCAGAGTTCCCGCCAAAAATACTTGACTCACGGGTCGGATTTCTAGAACAGTTCAAAATCTACATAAGTGCACAGAAAAAAATTAAAAGGTTCGAAATATATTAGAGCTTTTAATATTAATTGACATTACTGATTTAAAGGGCAAATATACATTTCAATAAATATTATTAGTCACTTATATTGATAGTATTTTGCTTGTATAATTAACAGAAAGAAATTAATGTTTTATATAATGATTTTCATAGTTTTTCTTTTTTTTATATATTTTTATGGATAGAATTGAAATTAAAAGTGTACTTTAATTTCTTTAAATATGATGTATTTAATAAAAGTTAATTTTTTGATATATTTTATTGTAAAATCAATATTATTATTAAATGCTTCCTCTCAGTGTATGCTTAAGCGGTCGGATCACAAGCTCTTTACTAAGCTAAGCTAATTGTTTACACCTGACCAAGGTGGCTTTGCTGGGTTCCAAGCGAACTTCAAACTATAATTGACTGTGATATGCTCCGAGTCCAAGGTAATTTGAATGAGATACTTCGACCGAGCTGATACTCGCATCTTGGCAGCGATAAGATACAAGGTGCCGGCAAAGCTCGTCCGTCGGGTTTCTTCTATATTTTGCAGTTCTATAGTTTCCCGAACTAACGGCATAATCTTGCCTCACCCCAAACGCCCCTCATTTTAATTACCCGAAGGAGAAAGCACATAGAGAGCGGAGAGGCACAAAGCAGAGCCACCAAGAGAGAGGGAGAGGGAGAGGGAGAGGGAAACTGAGTCAGAGAGCGCGATTTATAGTCGCTGCTCGTTCTCACTCTGTTTTATAATTAAACATGTGAGGTTAGGATAGCGAAAAAATAGCGAGAAAATGGAGCAAAGGTGCGCTATGCGGGCACTATCTGAATATTAATTATACGCACCTTTGAACCGATCTGGTTGCCGCATTGGCCCGCCTGCAGGTGCACAATTTCCCTCATTTTGAGAAAACTCTTCTTGACCTCGTCACCGGAATACGGATTGAAATTGGTTTCAATTGACTGCAATGACGCACTCACGCACTATCAGCAATTTTCGGGCGCTCTATCAACGAATAGTCACAAATACAGTCACACACGCACTCGTTTCGGATCGTTTCGGATCGGATTCGGGGAAGAGTTAGAAGAAGCCTCGGGAGCTGAGCGAAACTGAAACTGAACGGAACGATCGACGCGCGCTTGCTTCGGGAATCCAACGTGAACTGACTTTGCCCGGCGAGCGACAGGCCACGGAATTTGTCTCTATCGGCAAAAGGGGGCGGCATAGTCCCCCACTTAGAGAAATGTAATTTGGGAGATCAAAATTGCTAAAAATATCTATTAATTCCCTGAAACTATATTATTATTACAAAACTTAAATTAATAATATTTAAACATTAAAAGTATAAATTATTTCATATATAAAAAAGCAAAATAAATAAATAATTATGTTTTAACTTCTTTATCCAATGATATTTGTGATATCCTGCAGAGATTTCCAAAACAGTTCTTCAATGATGGGCCTGATTTCCAACTTGTTCCTTATTCTTTGAGTGCAGAGAGCGGAGAGGAGAGTGGACAATAAAGAGCGCAGAATGGTGAACGGAGAGCGGTGAACGAAGAAGCATGCAATAGTTGTAATATATACATACATACATATTTGTGGCCGGCGACCGCTGAGAGCGAGGTGAGACTGTGTGTCACACACAACGTGATATTTTCACTGGCCGCGTGTTTTTGTTGCCTGTTCTGTTTTCTTCAATCTTCATTTCTTATTTTCCTTTCCTTCTGACGCTTGCCGGCGTCGCCAACGCTGCACTTTTCGCTCTCCCCTTACGCTTGGCTGGCCGAATGAGCGAGCGGGAGAGAAAATCCGCCCGAGAGAGCACCCAGCCCCAGCCGGGGAGAGAGAGAGCGTGAGAAACAGAGAGAAAGAACGCAGAAGAATGCTGTGATAGCACGTGAGTCTGCGGTTCAGAGAGCTGCACTTTCTACATTCTACACAAGAACACCAGATTGTAGAATTGAAATGGCTCTACACGTGTCATGTAAGGACAAAAATTATCTTAAATGATCCTTTTGATAGAAAAAAAAACAATATATAAAAATCTAAAATTCTTTGAATGTAATTAAGGCATTTTAATTATTTTTCAATATTTACTGCCCTTCAATAGCCCATCTCCTTCATGGTGGTTTTGATGAAAGTTGCGTAGTAGAGGACACTCATGAAGACGTCGGGCTTCTGGTTGTCGCCGCACTTCCAAGTCCACGTGTTGACGCCGCACACCTCGTTCCGAAAGATCAGTGGTCCGCCGGAGTCGCCGGAGCAGAGGGTCTGGTGGTTGTATGCGCCGGCGCACAGGATGTTCGGCGGCATACTGCGTCCCAGCTTCTTCTCGCATTCCTTCTGCTCCACGATGGGCACTCGCATCATGCGAAGGGTGTTCCGCGTGCCGGGCTCCGGGCTTTCCTCGCTTTTTCCCCAGCCGGCCACGGTGACAGTGTCCACGGAAAACAGGCGCGAGGAGCAGACCTTGGCGTAGCCGATGCTGCGGCTCTTCAGCGGAAATTTGGTCTTGGCCACGGCTATGTCGGCGATGAACTTCAGCTTCTGGAACCTCGGATGCAATCGCACCTCGACGAGCCTGTTTTTCGGTGTGCGTTCGTCATCATCCTCGAATTCCCGGGTCATTCCGCCCACCACGTGGAAGTTGGACTGGTCCATGTCCTCGAAGCAGTGGGCCGCCGTGATCAGGTGGCGCGGGGAGAGCAGGGTTCCCGTGCAGGCGAGCTTGGTCTTGTAGAAGATCTGAACGCCAAATCCACCGAGCTCCGCGTTCGATATTTCAGTGCCTCCCCAAACCCTGGGCTCGATCCTGGGGGCCTCAGCATCTGCTCGGGCCGAGGTCAGCAGTAGCGGCGAGAGGAGTAGCAGCCAGTTAGGATGCATTGTTAAGAGCGACTGGTGGATGAGGGGGAACAACTTGGAGTAACCATATCTAACTGTTTTATCAACTAGCTTGACATTGATTCGTTTTATTGGATTAGCCAACAGTGAGTTACAAAAGGTAACCCACTTAGCATATGTCAAATTCCTTATTTCCCCATCAATACCTAATCGATATTCCATTCAAATATTAGATCTCTTCAAAAAGGACTTTTAAACAAGAGGAAAAAGGATTTTAAGTAAAGTTTCAATGCGTTGAGGGACTTGCCTTTTCGTGAAGAAGTTCCTCTGGCCAATGGGAAAGGGGCCGTGACAGCGGCGTCGTCGAGTCGATTACCCGAGGAGTTCTCTGTGCGAGTGGAAAATTTAACCCATTTTCCTTTGAGGATTCCCATTGGTCTTTTTGTGGAAGCGCGGCACGTTTTGTTGCCAGTACATTTGCGGTTATGTGCTCATTGCAAGCACACACGCACAACCAGCCATATTTATGTGTGTGTGTGTGTGCGTGCGGTTCTTGCCAAATTGTCGATTTTATTATTTGTGTTTATATGATTTTTCAGCTGTTCTGCATTTTAAAGGAAGCCGGAAAATAGATGGAAAGACAGAGCCAGGGGGAGAGACTCAGCGGACAGAAGGGGTTTCCCGAGCGTAGCATGCGAGGCGCGTCTTCAACCTCATTTCTTATTATAATGTGAAAAATATCCTTTTACAAATTCAAAACGTTGAAGTGTGCGATTTCTTTTGTTGCCGTTTTTAACTGCCAGATAGAGAGATTCTATGCCAGCACTGAGAGAATAGAATCGAATAGAAATGAACATTAAAAACAAGTATTAAGAGCAGTAAGGTATTACACTAATTTCAATAATTACTATCCTTTTCGGATAGTAGATAGTAGTAGTAGTAGATAGCTAAATAAAATAGCTAAAAAAATAAGTGTTAAGTGATTTTTAGTAATCAGATTTATTTATAGAAATATGTATAAAAATCGAGAGCCAGTTTCTAGGAGATATTTCAAACTCAATGAAATAACTTAAATTGATCCAATCAAAAATTGAGTTTAAAAAGATATCTATATTGTGGTTCTTAAACAGATTTTTAGTGCAAAAACTAGTAGCCTGAAATTATAATAACACTTAGATAATAATTTTAGTTATATAATTTAACTAAATAATAATAGATATTAATAATAATAATAATAATAATTTTAGTTATAGTTAAAACACATATTTACTAGTCAAACAATACTTATATTTAGGGAGCTATCTATGTAATCAGATTTAGGGTTTCAGATTACATAGATAGCTCCCTAGCTCTGAAATCATAATTCAGATTACATAAGTAGCTTCTTAAATATAAGCATTGAATAATAATATAGGTTTTAATATGTCCACTATGAAAACAATAAAATCAATTTTTATATTGCTTAGGTTGTTTGAGATAGATATTGTTTATATGCTTCAATTTAATACTTCAATAGTAAACATTCATCAAGCAATGTTTTTAAACAAATACTATAACCCGCTTTTTTCTACGTGTTGTTGTGCATGTATAGTACGTGTGTAGTATCTGTGAGCTCATTTGACCCGTGTGTATTGTTGTCTAGCAGTTCCGCTCAGAACTGTCCAGATCACGTCCGTTTCGGCGCTTACGGAAACGTTTCGCATGTAGTTTACGGAGCAGCTCCGCCCTGTGAGATATATTCATCATCCGCTATTGAAATATTCGGCGCATCACTGGGTGGCAATTTTCAAACATATTGGGCTGCAAACTCATCGTTGTCATTTGCTGGAGGAGGCTCTATAGATTGCTTTCCATACTCTACTTGGTTGAAATCAGCTTTTTTAAGATACATATATTTAAATAAGCTTTGAAATGTTATTTTAGTATCTAACATATTATATCAATCTTAATTTATATTTTAATTGATGTTTAATAATTTATTATACTGCTGATTTAAGCCAGAAAAACTACTCTTTCTTTACCCATAAACATTAGTGGCCTCAGTGCTTTTTACGAAAATTCATTTCGATTGCCTATTTGTTTATGTTTTTACAGCATTTTTTGTGCGCATCATCCAATAAAAGGAAATTCAACTGCAGCAAATCCATTTTGGCAGCGCAGCTTTTATTAGTTTAGTTTTCGAAATTAAACGTATTTGCATGTCAGGCTGTCACACACAAGCACACCCAACCCACACCCACACCCACACACTCATACGCTTCTCGCTCCGAATAAAAAACTTTAGCATTTTGCATGTGTGTCTAGTTGATGTATTTTTTGCAGTTGCAAATGTTATAATATTGTTGCATGATGCCTTTGGTGTCTTTTGTCGACGGTTTGGTAATAGCTGTTGTTGATTTGCTTGGCTTTTGCCTGCTACCACTGCCGGAGTGTACAATTTAATTGCTTTTTGGGTTTTTGTTTGGCCCACACACACACTCACTCACACACGCGTGTGTGTGTGAATATGACGGAACCGGTTGTCGTCTAACAATTTTTAGAATTGCATCGGACGGCAAAAGAAAATCCAGTTGAAATTTCACGCCACAAGGGCCGATAGAGAGAGTCGGTTAGGGGGGTCGAGGGAGGCTACAATATTTTGCTTTTAACCTAAAATCTAGAGATTAAGTGTCATATGACAGCACGGGAAAAAATCAAAGAGATATTATATCATATCATACTCACCTCAATGATTTTTGTGGACTAAGTCTATCGAATAAATAAAAAAATTGGTTGGGCAACAGGTTCGAGTTCCAAAAATGATTTTAACCTTTATTAACACTTTAATTATACAAATTATGGCTTAATAATTTTCCATATTAAGCTTATGATTATTTTACTTTGCCTAAAAATGGGAGATATACGTACTAATTTGTATATCATAGAGGCCTTTAATTATTTATTCACACTCCAATTATACAAATTATAGCTTAAACATTTTTCCAAATAAAGTTTATGTTTATTTTCCATTTATTAAAACTTGGAGATATATTTTTTTTCTAATTTGTATATTGTAGAGGTCTTATTTGTTAATTCACACTATAATTGTACTAATTAATGCTTAACAAATTTCCATAACAAGCTTATGATTAGTTTAAATTGTTTAAAAATGGGGGATATACGTATTTGTTTGTAAATTGTATATCGAAGAGGCCTTTAATTATTTATTCACACTCTAATTATATAAATTATTGCTTAAAAAATTTTCATATTAACCTAATGATTATTTTACAATGTTTAAGAATTTGAGGTATATTTGTTTTTAATTTGTATATCGAAGACGCCTTCAATTATTTATTCACGCTCTAATTATACAAATAATTGCTTAACAATTTTCTAAGTCACTGATATGATTATTTTGCATTGATTAAAAACTGGAGATATATTTGTTTCTAGTTTGTAAATCTGTAATAAATTAAGGAGCCTTTAATTGTAATTTGCTGTGATCTTAAAGGTTTATCTGCTCTTTGAGTTAAGCATTCACCGCTTCTGCTAAAGACTCTATTTAATACAGATGTGTATATAATAATAAGTATTTGATTTAGACAATATTGTTAAGTATTGAAGTTGATTTCTGCCAGTGCCCCCCACTCTCGCTCTCTATCCTTGGCTGGTGTCAACGGAAACCGTCGCAGTGTTTGTTAGTTGGCTGCCATCGAAATTCCGGATTCAACAGCAAAGTAACCAAAATGCAATTGTTTTGCAATTGGCATTCTGACCACATTCTGACACCCATATGGCCTGCAAGTGGCAGTGGCAGCGGCGGTGGCAGTGGCAGTGGCATTGGCAGGCACTGTAAATTCGGAAAAACTAAATATGCACAGACATGCGCAAATGTGTGTGCGGAGTCTGCGTAATTTAGTTAGCATTTCAAATGTTTTTCCACTGCGAGCATTAGGCCCAGGACATTTTCTGTCGATATGCCGAAAAATTCTTAATTGAAAATGAATTTGGTTTCGGCAAAGTGCTCCTCTCCAGAACTGCCCAATCTTTTTTGTCGCTGCCTTGTTTTGCTTGCTACTAATTCGGATTGTTTTGTGTTTTATCTGGCTGTGATGGCAATTGGAACGTATAGGCGGGGGACCGGATATAGAGGATATCGGGTAACGGGTATCGGGTATGGGGTATTGAGTATAGGGGATAGAGTTTAGGTGGCTATTGGCTGACATTTGCATATTTTCAGAGCCTGCAGCCGAGTGCTGTTATCCTTTGGCACAGCTGCGCTGCTGTTTACTTAGTTTCGCTGAATCTGTATCTGAATCCGAATCTGGATCGGGCATGCATCCTTCCCCTCTGTCAGCAACAACAGAAGAGGCTGGGCAAATACAAAAAATTCTAGTCTACATATTCGGCAATGAACGGAGGAATGCCTCTGCTCGGTCTCTGAATTTGATGAATGTAGGAATAGCCAGGGCAGCTCTCATCCTCAACTGATTTTGGATATTTGCACAGAGCGAATACACTTTAGATATAGATACTTTATCCACCCAGGATTAGCTTTCTATATTGTATGATAAATAATAATAAATAATAATAAGCAAGGTTCTAAACAGTTCCTATTTACTTAAACCAGGTCTAGTTATATAAAAGATTTATAGGAAATAATTAAGAAATATATTTAGCACCTAAAATAAGCTTAAACTAA
Source organism: Drosophila pectinifera (assembly GCA_008042775.1). Classification (NCBI taxonomy): domain Eukaryota; kingdom Metazoa; phylum Arthropoda; class Insecta; order Diptera; family Drosophilidae; genus Drosophila; species Drosophila pectinifera. The sequence goes on from VNKC01000882.1 coordinate 48,140, forward strand.
ATGCTAACATAGAGAATTAAATGTTAATAATTACTAGTTTTTATATTAATATTTTCTTGTATTCAAAAGGCTTGTAGATAATAGCCACAAATATTATTAAGCCACTCTCTTTCCAGTGTAGCTGCTGTTGTGTATTTATTTCAGATATAATAGATGGCTTGGCCAGATATATGAACGGACATCTGGACAGGCCGGAGGCTTCATTTGGCTGCTGCTGGCCATATTTGCCGTTATGCATGCAAATTGCACTAATGAGCGTCGCAAAATTTTGCATAGACAAATGCCAGAAAATGTGGAGAGCCGGCGGACCTGGAGGCGTCTCCAGCAGCAGCACGCTTAAAAGGTTCCAGCCCTTAAATGAGGTCGACCTCGAGGAGAGACCACAAAAGTTTACCCCCATCTGCCATCTGGAGGGCAGTTTTCACGCACGGCTAGTCCCGTCCACGGAGCTGTGACAGCTTTTTGCAAGTGCATCTGTAGCTGGAGCTAGTCCTGCAGCTCCTGCAGCTCCTGCTGCTGCCATTTTTGCTCATTAGAGTAAATGCACTTAATTAGAGCATGCCGGCCATCGGGGCTTTCGAACGAAAGAGGAGCCGGCCAAGGGCTATGATTACGCCGTTCTTAAAAACAAAGATGGCAACAACTTGGCCGGGCTAAAAACAATGCAGTTTACACTTTAAATGAGTGCAAATAAATAAATGGCTAAGCGAAATGCGACAAATAGCTGGGAAATGGCTTACAAAGTTGCGCATTTTAGTGGCCACTCGCCACCACCGACCACCAGTGACCACTGGCCATCCGCACACACACACACACACACACTCCTTCTGACCAGTAATTTGGGTGCGACAGGACCTCGACTTACTTTGCATTTCCCCGGCCACTGTTGTTGGGCATCATTAGCGCACGGGCAGTGTGTGGTTCCGGCGGATAAAGGACACGGAGAGAAATAGTTTAGCTTTTCAGACTAAGTCTAGAAAAGGTATATAATTTTAAACAATCTATATCTCAAATGCTTTAATTTATAAAATAATAAATGCCAATTGTTAAAATTGTTGTTGTTTAAAGTAGTAGTAAGAAATAGAAGTATCTAAAGTAGAAGTATTAAAGTAGAAGTATCTAATATAGAGTGCTGCCTTTTGAAGCTTATTTATTAAGACTCCACATAATAATTAGGCCTCGTTCTGCCAGTTTTATGCCTTATTAAGCCTAGATCTCACTCTCTTTCTAGTGAGGCATTTCTTTCTGTGTTTACTGCCCTGAATTCCACGCGTTGATTGCAATTGCAGACTGCTTACTTCGGCGAAGTCATTAAACATCATTAAAATTGATTGCGAAGGGGCTGGCTTTTTTTAACGCCTCTGCAACTTTGTGACGGCCGTAAAGATCGCGACAGGAGGCGACAAAGGAAGCCTGATCTGCGTAGCTGCCAGATTTCAGTTGCCAAACAAAAGAGGGCTTCGGATCCCGCCCAGGACCCGGGGGGGCTGGTGCAGCTCAAAGTCTGTCTCGCTGAGGAAAAGCGAAAAGTGCCCGGGGCCGGTGGCCTGGCCAAATGGTGCAATGTGCGAGGGGAAATTGTTTGCCTTTTGCTTGTCTTTGTCGTTTAATTAACTAAAAAATTGCTTTTTTAAATAGTTTCCAGCTGAAAGTCAGCCAGAGACAGATGGGGCCGTAGGACGTAGGGCGCAGGACATAGGACGGAGGACGAGGTCGGCTGGGGTTTCCGCTGGGGCGAGTCTCTATTAAAGAAACGCTTGAATAATTTCAGCCTCAGGCCAGTGGGGAGCAGCCATTGGAATATTATGCTTGCCATTTGCTTTGACGCTCGCTTTCAGCTTATTAGATGTACTGTGCCTGCCCGGGCGCCATTTCTCACTCACTGTGCCACGCCCACAGGGCCAAAGCCCCCGCCCCTCGCCCCTCGTCGTTATGCAATATTTATTAAAGTGAAATAAAACACTGAGCGAGCGAGCGAGTGAGCACTGCTCCAGCTGCCGCTGTTGATTGCTTAAATATTCTCTTTTGGTTACCTCCGCGCTTGCCATTTTTTCACACATCCCCCGGCGCCTGCCTCTGCCCCTGGACCGCTCCTCCAAGTAGTTGTAATCCAGCGCATATCTCCATTAAATATTCGCAATGTAAATACATAAATACTTGAGTAAGACGCTTAACCGGCACACACTCACACACATTCCGGAGCCTAGCTTAGCGTAGGCTTTGTCCCTGCTCCTCCGCTCTCCGCCCTCCGCCCTCCGGTGTCCGGAATCCCATCGCCAGGCTCCTCGTTTGTGTACGAATCTACTTAGCATTAGTGCATGTACTTGGGCTTTGTATTAATTTAACCGAACAGACACGGGGCCGAGGTGGAGTGCCAGTGCCGGTGCCAGGGCTTCCGCGCGGAGAGCCTGATTTTCCGGTTAGTTGAGGATCCCCTCCCGGGAGCGTTAAGTGGGCGAGTGATACCCTGGCCCATTTGGGGCCCCGTCGAGTGACGCACGTAGTAATTAAATTTCCAGTTCCAAGGCCGCTTTGGGGCCGCGACTCGGATGCCACAAGATGGAGTGATTGCAATCCCTTAATAAAGGCATTATCAGACGTGTCGCAGTGGCTGGCAGAGGCTATTAATATGGCATTACTTGTGGTCGGAGATATAGGTTGCCGATCTACTTGTATCGCCTGAAAGGCTACTTCATAATTGCGAGTATTATGTTAGGCAGAAGGGGCTTGTTCTTTACTCTGCAATCTTTAAATTTAAATAATATTTCTTGTAATATTTTAAATATATTTTATAAATCCGCAGTTTGCAGATAACTTAAGTGACAAGCTCTCTTGTTTTTTGACCCTATTTTCCTCTAGTAAATATAAATGTTCCTGTTTTATGGAATCGATTGACTTTAACCTACTCTTGCCTTATATTTTTTGGAATTACTTGTGGTCAGAAGTATAGATTGCCGATCTTAGACTAGTCTACTTGTATTGCCTAAAAAGCTACTTCATAATTGCGAGTATTATGTTATGCAAATGAGGCGTACTCTTTACTCTGTAATCTTTCAATTTAAATAATATTTCAATGATATAATTTTTATAATATTTTATATATATTTCCTCTAAATATTCCTGTTTTATGTGATCGATTGACTTTAGCCTACTCTTGCCTTATAGTTTTTGGAATTCCCAACCTAATTAATCCACCGCAAGGCTCCTGTCTTAATTGCTCGGCCCTTCAGGCTCCTTCTGGCCAGCTGGCTGGCTGGCAGGTGAAGTGCCTGTACTTGGCCTATAAATAAATATATTTCCAGCAATTTCCGCTGCAGTGCTGGGGCGTGCCCACTTGGCACCGGGGTAATGAAGTGCCCCAATGCCCCGGGCCCGTGGCGGGACACATGCATGCACTCACTACTCACTCTCACCTATGACGTGTACAAATTGCGTCACTGTAACTTCTCATTTTGGCCATTATTTTGTGGGCCACTCGCCGTTCGTCGTTCGCTATTTTTTCTGGCCGGCTTTCTCCTCTTTTAACGACTTTGGCCGGGGCGGCTGGGCGGCTGGGCGACTGGGCTCGAAGGGCTGGCCGGCTAGAGCCTGGCTGGACTGGCAAAACGCAAATTTTTCGGTGCATAAATTAAAATGCAAATCCTCCGCATGGAAAATCCCCCTGTAATTAACATACATTAGCACGAGGAAATGCAAAACTTTTCTTGCCATTCCTTTTTCTCCTTTCTCCGTTCTCCATTCTCCATTCTCCCCTCTCTCCTCTCTCCGTTTTTTTTGTTTTTGTTTTAATTCCGCTCTTGGCACTCCCAGTGTGTTTGTGTATATATTTTCGTTAATTTCTGGACAATGACAGTTAGGTGGAACCGTGGGGCGGGGTCCTTTAGGTGTCTCTGTCTCGGTGCCCCGGCGTGCTAATATAAAAATACAGCAGTGGAAGGACCTTTCATGCATATGCAGTATGTAAAGTGAGCAGCCACCGCCCTGCCGCCCTGTCGCCCTGCCTCCCTTACGTAATGCACATAAGGTCGGTGTTGCTCTGGGCTCGTATAATGAGTAAATTACACAATCAGCCCTGTCCATTCTGGCCTCACTTGACTTTCGAGGAACTTTTGCAGTTTGCTCCTCTCTCCCTCTCTCTGTTTTGGGTTTCCACCATTTTTTGCTAGTCCTTTTCGACTTTTTTTTCCTTTAATTTGCAGCTCGATTTTTTGTGCTTGAAATTTTTCCACATGGAAAATTATTTGATTTATTTCCACTTGGACACACTGGCACTGCAATAAATCTTCGTTCAATATGCCAGAGTAGCACAGCGGGCAGGGGCCCTTCACATGTGTCTGTGCGCCCAAGGACATTGTGCGTGTGTGCGAGTGTGCGAGTGTGCCGGAGTGTGTGTGCTTACGCAGTTGAGAACTGAAATTTTATTTAGTGTTTAGTGCGCCTCCTCTGACAGCTGCAAGGCAACAACAATTGCACAACTTCTGCCCAAGAATTCTCTTGGCCAAAAACAACACTGGGCGGCCACTGCAATGCTTTCAATTTTCGGGGCCGCATTTTCCAGCAAGCTGCTGCTGCAGCTGGAAAACCGAGAAAAGCGAGAAAAGCGTCGAGCAGCGGGGAGGGCTGATGGGCTGAGGGCACGAGTTATGCTTTTGAGGCTGCGGCTGCGACTGCGGCTGTGGCGTCACCAAAAGCTGCCCAGACGTGCTGGCAGGTCTATAAAATGAAACTTTATTACACATCACACTCAGACCCCCCCCACACACACCACGCACACACACACACACTCACACACACAGATGTAGATTGGGAGCAGCCATTTTGCAACGTAATTGAATTGTTTCAGGCTTCCTTCCGGCCACACACTCAGGGGTCAAAGACGAACTGGGGGTAAGGGAGAACTTCACACATGCCACGCCCACACCGAAAATACCCCTTTTTTTGCAACCACTCGTCTTCATTTGCCTGCCGGCGAAAATTTGCCTAGGCTTGATTTTTTCATCCTCGCAGCTCCTTGCTCCGCCAGTTTAATGAAATTTTATTATTATGAACAGGCCCATTAAAGTTTATTATGCTGCCGAGCGGGGAGCGTGTGTGTGCGGCGAGAGTCCTTTGGCTATTTGCTTGGGATCCTGGTGTCTTGTCCCAGGTTAACCGCCGAAAGTTGCTGCATAGCTCAACGCCCCGGCCGGGGCGGCACTAAAAGAATATCTGGGAATCATTTGACCATGAGCTCAAAGGAATTCTCAGCCGGAGAAGGAGCAGGAGCAGGAGCAGCTGCCGGGCATGGGGTGTCCTCCGTTTGAAGTGGGTTGCAAGGCCAGGGCGTTGGAGCATTAAAATAAATACAAATTAAAATATTTTCCCCGCTGTCCGTGTGTTGAGCAGAAATTGCTCGAATGAAATGGCTTGGAAGGGCTTCTTTGTGGCTGCTGGAGTAGTTGACGGCGGGAATTAAAACTAGGCTGGAATTCGGCAGGCATTCAGGTGAATGCTTCCATTAGTGAGTGAATAATACCACATTCCAGCCGACTTTAAGCCTTTGCCTCTCGCAGTTGGAGAAATCACCTTTAAGTGCTGCCCAAAACCCCATTAATCATTTATGCGATAAGACCGGGCTGAACTTTTGGATCTACATCAAATGTGCCGCAAAACCAATGTTAAGTACATATAGAAATTAATGTTTTAATTTCACGCCCGAGTTGGCATTTAATATTTTGATGCGGGACGGGTTGGGGCCCGTTTTGTTTACCTCTCTCTCTGGGGCAGATTGGCCAGATGGAAATGAGTGACAGACGGGCAGAGTCCTGGCCTTATCGAACCCGGCAAATCACAGGAACACGAGGGTTCCAAGCTGCAACTTCTGACACGATATCTGTGAGGAGTTGTCAATGGGAAACCACAGAAAAGTGGCCCAAGGAGCAAACAGGAGTTGCGTAATGAGAAATAGGAAGGGCTGACCCAGGCACTGGGAAAAAGATATTATATTATTGAAATATCTAAAAGAACTGTGCCTGATTTGCTCAAATAACTCAAATAAATGAGTTAGCCACGACCTTAACTTGAATCTATTGCGAATTTAGCAGGAATATATATATTTTCCTAGTGTACTCCTCCTCAAACGATTACAAGTCGCCCAACCACACAATAAGCCAGGAGCACCGCCCCATTCACATGCCCTTTGCCATTCCGAATCCCTTCCCATCTCCGCTTCCACTCCGGCACAGTCGGGGGGAATATTCAAACCTGTGCCCCTTCAGCGCTGTGGGTCCTGGGTCCTGGCTCCTTTGCCTCCGCCGGATCCTTCGGCGCGTCTCTGAAGTTGAGTTGAGTTTCATTTTGCCTTTTGTTGCGCTCGACTTGAGAACAAATACCGGAAATTGTTGTCAAGATAATTATTGTTATTTGTTTTTCAACAGGGGGCACAAAATGAACCAACAACCAGGACGCAGCTCTGTTTCCCTCCTTGCGACGCCTTGTGGCTTTTCCCCAGATCCCGGCTCCCGGCTCTAGCCTTGTTTTTGGCCATGTTCATCAATCTGGCAAAAACATCAAAATTCGCCAGCACTCGATGCGGCGGTGGTGCTAGGTGAAGCCAGGAGTGCCTGGCGTATCCTTGTCCAGGGTAACGTGCAATTTGCGGTTTTCCGACGGCCAGTGATAGTGGCCCGGGGCCATCCGGGTGTAACTGGCGGACAAAGGCTGCTCGCCCCTGCCGCCTGGCGCCTTGTGGCCGGCATCAAACTTTAAGAGTTGATGGAAGTACTTGAGCGGGCAACTGATTAAAATTTGAACACTTGATTGATTCTGAATCTGGCCGGGGCCACTGTGTAGTGCTCGAGAATGTAATAACCGAGGCAAAAATATTTACCTTTTGGCAACCGGAGCATGGAGCATGGAGCAGGGAGCCAGCAGCCAGGATCGTCGAGTGGCACAGCCAGGAGAGTGTTGTCCTTGCGGCGCACTTAAGATGGAGTTTCGTTTACATGCTGCATGGTGGCTGTTGTCAATCACAAGGCCCATTCATATCAGCAGCCCGGCTCCGGGCTCCGGGTCCTTTGTATCCTGCCATCGGAGTGCACTTGACATTTGAACTGCAACTGTCAAAGTGCCAGGAAGGCTGCCGAGCCATCCCGAGCCCCCCTCCCTGTGCAATGTAATCACCTTGGCCGAAAGTTTTACGGCTTTTAATTAACCCTCCGCTTACGGTTATGCACGGGGAGCATACGTTCCCAGCACGAACATCAAGATTGCCGCCCAAAATAAAACTTTAGTAATTAGCAAAGGGAGCTAACTGATTTGGCGGAAGGCCACTGGCCCAGTAACTGCAAATGAAGCAGAGCCACCTTTAAAAAATTTCAAAAATAAAACAAAAGCAACCAAGACACAGGACGTAATGAGGCAAAAGGGCAAAAAATCGCAGCAAAAAAAAAAAAAAAGAAGAAATGTGGCAAAAACCAGCAGAGCCCGGGGACCCGGCAAAAGTCACAGAAAACTGAAAACAGAAAGCATTTAGCGCATTGCAGGGGATTCCCACTCGCGCTGTCTAGATGAAAATATAACGGAATTAAATTAATTACAATCATTATCGCCCCGTACACACCTGCGGAAGGTGGAAACCAGATAACTTCGCTTCATTAGCGCCCAAAAAGAGCACTTGGTACGCAAAAAATATATGCACTTTCCCGGCCAAACCAGAAGCAATAAAGTTAATTTGTTCCTGTCTTCCATGGGGTTTGTTTGTCCAACTGCGACTTCGACTCGAAAGTAATTAAATCTAGATGTTTGATGCAGTTCTGCCGAAAAATAAACCTCGATTTTGGGGCCAACACATATCTGTGGGCTCGTATATCATTGGCCAAAGGGGCCGGCGGCACTTTCCAATACTGCTCTGTCAGGGCGACTAAAAATTATTATTTGTAGTTTAATTAAAACTGCAAATGTCATTGGGAAAAATCCAGGACATAGCTGGAGGCCACAAGCCAAAGACAAAGATGGAAGGACAAAAGCCGAGTCAACGAGCAAACGAGCAAACGAACGAGCGCCTGTGGCCATGACAGCTTTTTCGGAAGAGTTGTAAATAAATATTTATGACCGGCAGCAATGGAATTAATCGCATGCATGCAAAAGACAATTGTAATTTACTGATAATAAATATTAGATGTCCTGCCCCGATTCCGTATCCGATGCCGAGGACTAAGCCCCGGGCTTGAGCCCTGGCACTATATGTTTTTGTACACTCGCCTCACTAATTACCAGCTGCATTATGCATAAACCATGGCTTTTCGCATAAATCAAGTGCGGGTCTAAGCCAAAAGTTGTATGTCCCAAACCCAATCCACCTGCCTTTGTTATGGCCCCGAAAGAGACGCCTTGTTTTCGTTGCATTTGCCGGCCTTATGTTTGCTATTAATTAAGTTGGAAATAGCTACACGCAAAAGCACTCTTAGCCGACTATTTTTGGCCCGCATGCATGATGGCCGGCGAAAAGCAATTAAAACTGTGCGCTCGCATTCCGAGTGGCCGCAAAAAAAGAAACAAAATCGGGCTGCCTAATGGCCGGCCAAACAGTTGCAGGTGCCAGGGCAGAGTTGCAGCTTGTTATCGGCGAGGGCGAAATGTGTTAAATGCCGGCCACGCCCCTCCAAAAAATGGGAGGCTCAATCCAAAGGCTGCTTAATTTACAAGGCTCATGCAGGAGCGCTCGGTGCACGCGGCGTATGCGCAATGCGCCCGTGTAAATGTGATATGTAATTTTTAAAAATATTTGCACGCACTCGACACCGTGCACACACTGTGTGTGTGCTGTGTGTTTGCCTGTAAATACAGAAATTTTAATTACAGTGTAATTAGCAACACGAAACGCTCCCAGCCAGCAAGGAGCAAGGAGCGTGAAAAAGACAGACTGGGGTTGCAGGACACAGTTTCGAAGAGGGCGTGCTGCTCAAAATACACGACAGTGAATTCAAATCAAACACTGTCTGGCTGGCAGGACGGCATCATTATGTGGGCACAGACAGGCGGCAGTCAAATAGAGAGCAGATCCACGCAGGAGCCAAGGAAATCAAGGAAGGACGAAAAAACTGTGGATGACAAGGGAATACCCTTTGACAGGGCATTTATTAAATTGAATTAAATGTACAAGATAATGTCTTTCCATATTATTTCTGCGGAAGGAAAGAGTTAAGAGCTGAAACAGCAAAAGCTGACTTAACTATTTTTATTTTAAATATTATCAAGAATATAAAGGCTTATAAGCATAAGAAATCGGTTGAGTGTATTTATGTTGATAGAAAAACTGAGAGCCATTTAAGCGACTCCAAGGTGACGCCAAGCAGCGAGCCAGCAGCTGCTCATCCGGCAAACAAAGCCTGCAGTGAAGCGTGCTCATTGAGTGCTCCGCTATTTGACGTCCTGTGTCCTGTGCTTCGCAGCCTGCCTGCTCCATCCCCAGGATCCCCTGCTCATTCTGATTCCCTGGCTGGTGGCTGCCGCTGGCATCCCTGCTGAGGTCCTGGCTGAATCTCGAGTACTTTGGCATGTCATTCGCATTTTAGAGCTGCTAAGCTCCAGTGATAAGCAGCGAAATTAGATTGAATGAAGGTGCAGCGACTCCGAGAAGAAGGCTGAGGTCGGGGCCGGGGTTAGCCAGCATCCTGGCTTGTTGTCGTTGTCACAATTGGCGGGGCAGGACATGCCACGCAGCCACCCCGCAGATCCCTGGCCGCGGGGGCGCAACCCTCCTTCGCGTATTTCAATTATTTCGCTTTGTTGCTGCGCTTTAAATATTTATCAATCACAGGAGTTCGCTGGCTTTCACCCCAACGCAAAAATTGCAGCTTCGTGTACTTCCAATTTGCCTTCCAGGCTGATCCCGCCCGACTTCTAGCTGGTACGTAAATCAGCCTATGCCCCCATCCAGGCCATGGCCAAAATTCCCGGCTTATTGTTTTCCGCAACTCCTGGCGGCTGCCGACTGCCAGCGGCTTAGACGTCAGCCTGTCCCTGTTCTGTGGCCTTGAGGTAAGCCCGTGCCGTGCCGCCTTCAAGGAGCTGGTGTCCTCCCCCGCAGACCGAATACCTCATTTCCCACTCATTAATAAATTTATGCAGTTCACCCGGCGACTCCGCATTGCGGACTCCGCAGCTATGTTTATTAGCCACATGAAATATGATGTGCTTCAACCCCCGGCGCTGTCTGTCGTCCTTTGAGCCCGTGTAGCATACTTTGTGGCGCTTCGCACACGCCCCCGTAACGAAGTTACAGGTGGAAAAGCGGCGAGTCCTGTAGGGTGCATGGAAGACTTGAAAGGTAAGGTTGGGGCATGCCAGTTTGGAGAGTAATGTGGCAGGATATCAGTTAACACTTCTAGAAGCCCATAAAAATATTTAAGTAAAATGCTGGCTACATATCTTTATAGAAAATGATATAATATCTTAAGAGAATTATATATACAGTTTCCAAATTCACATTCCACTGCTCTGTGATTCCAGCATAGGGCTCTGAAAATTCTATATAGCTCAACCCTTAATGATACCTCTTGCTGGAGTTCCGACTGACTGTTGCTCCCCCGATTCTGGTTCTCAAAGCGGTGCGGGTTTAAGGAGGGCGGGCCTGAGCGCACTTTTACTTCAGTTTGAACTTAAGCACTTCCTGTTTGATCGGAAGCGCCTCTGGGGAAATTGAAAAAGGCACTTCAGAGCCGGCGTCGGTGAAAAAATTAAGTACAATATGGAGCACAGGGCACGGAGCCAGGCAGGACAAACAGAACAGAACAGGACAGCGCCGAACAGGACAGGACAAGACGGCTTGTTAGCAGGTAGCTAACCATTCAGGTGTGCAGACCTGCCGGCGGATGGGGCCTGCTTCAAAAATTATATGTAATATGCCCTGTCTCCCTGTCTGTGTGTATGTGCGTAGTTCATTGAGAGCCTCGAAGGACGAAGCCCTGTTATTTGCCCGGCTGTGTGTGTGGGTGGATGCGTCCTTGTTTTACATTTTGGCCCAAGGAAGTATTAAGTTTGCTGAGCAGGAAGCTTGTAAGGAAGCGCAGGTGATTTGCCAAATAACCATCGGCCCTCCCGCCCCAGCGAAGCCCATCTCCCTGGCAAATGACGGCCTAAATGGCCACGAAAACAAGGCAACAAAATACAGCTATAATAATATCAACCGCAAATGGGGCACATAAAAAATAAATCTATGCCATTATGTCTTTATTAACTGGCACATCCCGAACTCCGGGCCGTGTCAACTATTCCGCACACATGCCACCTATGCTTGGGTTATTAAAAAGATTTGTCCCTTTGACTCTGCGGACATGGTCAGCAATTTGGCAGCGTCTTAATGGCCGCAATTGTGACAACTGTCTGCCGTTGTCCTTGTTTGTCCTTTGCATTACGTTTGACACTTGACGGAGCTTAGGCCCGGCTGCTGTGACAGCGGGCGTGGAGTGGTCCTGGCAGGGGGAGGCATCCTTGTGCGGCATAAATGTATTTAATGGTCAGCAAATATGAAGTTAAGGGCTTAGTTGCCACAGCGCAATTATCGCCGAAAGCTTTGGGGATTACACGAGCCTCTGAAACAGTGCAAATTAAACGGCTTGTGGTTACTTCATTTAAGAAAAGTCGAACTTTTCCTGAGTACCTGGGGTTCAATTAGAAGCTAGCTGAAGTTTTTTAAATAAAGTAGTTGGAAGGAAACTATTTAAAACGGATTTTCCATTTATTAAAAATAAGAATCCAAGTACAAGCACTGTGTATTAATAATTAATATCTAATTAGAAATAAAAACTATTTGGCTTACGATTTTATGGTATATATTTCATATTATATATTATATAAAGTCTTTTGTAAGCGTCTTGATTTTACATTTTCCTAAATGAAAGAATGAATGTTCTATTTGCTGATTTGTTTTCCTGCTGAGAATATTCCTCTTTGTCTGGGAATAAGGACTCACCTGGGGGTTGCCGCATATTCAAATTCCATTTAAGTTTCTTCATGTTTTATTAAAGAAAGAGTAGCATAAAAAGTCTGGGAGTTACTAATTAATATCTTAATAGAAATAAAAACTATTTACTTATATATTTCATATTATATATTATATAAAGTCTATTGTAAGCCTCTTGATTTCACATTTTCCTAAATAAAAGGATGAATAAATGTCGTGACGGAGTGTCCCTTCTATTCAGTGATTTGTTTTCCTGCTAAGAATATTCCTCTTTGTCTGGGACTAAGGACTCACCTGGCGGTTGCCGCATATTCAAATTCCATTTAAGTTTTTTCATTACAGTCGCGAAAGGAGTCTGCCGCCTAAGGATCTCGCTCTGCCTTCCATTTGCTGTCCGGGAATCCGGCTGGGGGAGGCACGCCGAGAGGATGGGGCGGAGATGACAGGACCATTTCAATTCTTGTTTTCATTTCCGTTCTTAATTTAACAATAATACAAATTTATATTCGCATTTTTACTCCAGCCAGCCGCAAACGAGGCAGCGAAAGTATGCAACAAAGTTTTTGCTGCTCGGTGTCGCCTCCCCCCTCCCGATTTTCCTTCCTTCACTCTGATAATTGTGTTCTGCTCCGCTTTTCCGCTGGGCTACAGTTGCATTTACTCGCATTTTGCTGCATTCTTTATGCAAATGCGCATCAAATTACATGGGAGGCAAGTTTGGAAAGCTCCTAAGGCGCCCCAGTCGCCTTTATGCGTTTTTATGGCACGTGACGCAGTTGCTCGCCTTGACTTGTTGCCAGGGACCAGCCCAGGGAGGAGCAGGCCAAAGGACCAGGCCGGGATCCGCCTCAAAGTGGCTCCAACTGCCTGCAATTGGCATGCAAATGTACGACATCGATTAAAATTTTATTACACGCCATGTTGCAAACGGGGGGCTCCGACATGCCAGGGCAATAAATCAAGCCGAGTTTACAGGTAAAGCCAAAGAAAATTGTCAGCTGACAAGGAGGTGGTGTGCCGGTGGTTTCCAGACCCAAATAGCTCCAGATCCCGCTCCTGCTCCCGCTCCCGCTCCTGTTCCCGCTGCTGCTCCTGCAGACAGTAAACGAAATGCGACAGCAAGGAGCTGCTCTAAGCACATCAAATGTGGGATTTAAAATGCCAAACACAGGAGAAGAACAACAACTCAGGTAAAGGTCCTGTACTCGCCCTCTGTATCCTTCACTGGGGAAAGTAAGCCCTCTAAACAAATTTATAATATATTGGGAAATTGCGAGGCCTTGTCCTAATTTGCTTAATCCTTCTAAGGACAATATTATATCTTTAAGTCTTAAGGGTTTATAAAATACATTTTAAAATAAGAACCATACCATACTTTTCCCTGAGTGCATACATGCTCGTCCTCGTCCTGTTCATCCTGCTTTGCAGCAGACACTTGATGGCGGCACTCTTAAGGTAATTGAATTGAGTGAAATGTTGTCGCTCCTGTTGTTGCACTCCTTATTTTTTGTTCTTGTTGCCGTCGATGAGACGGATATTTAGAAGGCGATGGAACAGGACAAGATTGGAGAGGACAGCCCGGCACATGCTCAGGAGGATGGCGTGGACAACGCACCGTCGTCGCCGGCAAGGACAAATATTTAATAGCAGCTCGTAAAGGTTGCCCGGGCTGGATGCAACATTATGGCCAGCATATTTTTACTATATTCAATTTAATTTTGTCAATGTGAAATCGAGAGCAGCCCGAGCAGCCCGAGCAGCAGCAGGTGGATCAGCCCCCAGCTGGGATTTTGTTTACTTTGTATGCGGATCAGCGATAGGGAATTGGATGCATCTCAGTCGGGATTACCCGGAGGATAGAAATGGCCGGGGCGTGGGGGTCAGTGATTGGATGGGTTCCAACGGAGGACTGGTGAAAATCTCCTTGGCTTTCACTCTCCGTACATTCTGTTCAATTCTGGGAGTCATTCCGAGCTATTCCATGCTCTTATCATATGTATCTGGGTAGTAATTGATTCTGTTCATTGATTCTAATGACTGCGAGATACAACATAAGAGGCAGCTGAAATAGTAACAACACCGTGTTCTAAGCAAGGAGAGTGCGAGGGGGCAGCATAATAAATATTAAACAATAAACGAGCGCATAAACAAGGCGGGTTCGGACAAATCAAATGGGTAATTGAGGCAGCTCATGTATGAGCCTCGTACCTGGCATCCTTCGCTTATAAATAAAACATGTCTGCGGATATGTGGGCAGGAGGATGTTGGATGGCCACCCGAACTCAGAAACAACATGGAGCAAGGAGCAAAAAACTGAATGCCAGGGGACAAGTACTGAAACTGAGGTCACCAGTCCGGGGGCTGAGGTACTGGGTCTGCGCCAGGCACATGTTGGGCATGTACACCAATTATACGGGTTATTATTTTCCCAGAACTCTCAGGGCCCGACTGGAGTGGGGGAACAGTTTTCGGCCCGGGGCTAAAGATTTTCAATTTTTGCTAATCTCAAATGAATATACAAGACCGTGGCCGGCGGCAGCGAGTGGCAAGCCAAGCCATGTTGGGGATGCCGTGTTCGAGGCTTGGGGTCCCGGATACGGGGTTCCGAGTCGTACAAGACACTGGTATACTCGTACTCTCCGGCACTCCGGACTCCGGACTACGGCATTCCGGCATTTGGCATTCGAACATGCACAGACAGTTGCCGTAAAATGACAAAACAATTTATGCCACATGCATGGCGAAAATCGAATTTAATTAGAAAATTGTTGTGGCCAAGCCGGGCGAGGACTGCAGTTGAAGGCGAGCAGGATATGCACGTATCACAGGATGTGTTGCGGTATTGGCCGTCCGAACACAATTCCAATTTACCGCCGCCCTCCCTGCCTCCCTGCCTGCCAGTCCCCCTGCCCCCCCGCATATCAAATCGAATACAAAAAATAAAAAATAAAACAAAAACGGAAAATAAAATATATCTTCAATTTATTTTGACAACGACGACGGGGGAAAATAAAACACAAATATTGCAGTAAAATGAAATTAGAGCGACGCATCAAAGGCATATGCCGAAAAATATATAATTTTAATGGATTTAGTGGCCAAAGGAAAATGTCGGGAATGCAATGAAACCATTTCGAATATCGAAAATATCCGCAAAGCAAAGGCTGCCCCAAAACTATTTGTGTTGTCACGTACACGCGGCCAGCTCGGAAAGATTTTCAACCCAAACAATTTTCCTACGTGACCGTAAGGAGAAATAACTCCAACTTTGCAACGTCCTGGGTGTGTGTGTATGTGTGTGTGTGTGGCCAGCATCGCGGTCAATTGCACGTAGAGAAAAAACCACAAATTGAAAGGAAATAATGCAGAGCGATTAGCGAAAAGTAATCACAAGGAGCGCTGTGTGAAATACGTTTCCAAAATTACAATTCCCCCGGGGGGTCTCCACCTATTGTGGGTGTAAGTTGAGAGAGGAATGTAATTTGGATCTCCATTTTAGATATTTTTAAATGAAGATAATATTGTAGATATAATTGTAGTTATTACTTAGGTATTTCCCACAGCAGTTTTATTTATTTAAAGCAGTAATTAACTCTTTTTTAGAGCCAGAAAAACTTAGATTGTGAATGAATTTATTTGTAGCTCTAATCAAAAATCTTTTTAAATTGATTTGTACATTTTGTTAGACCAAAATCTGGCCCATCTCCCCTGAGCTGCCTTTAACTACTCACTATTCAGCAAATAGCGGCTTTGGCATCAATCTGAATCAAATCTAAGCCCCATATTTATAGTTCGAATCGCATAAAGCCAGAAGCCAGGTCTGAGCTGTGGCACTAAAAGCCCGCAAATATAAGTCATGCCGTGGCCTCAAAGGAGGCAGCCCGGAGTGATCAGCTCCTGGCCAACTGCTCCTCCGTTTGCTAATAATGCTAAGCTCTCACGGCAGCGGAAATTGCTTTGTGCCCTTTACTCCGAATGCTGCAATAAACATCGAAAGCCGTCCGAATGCCAAACGAGCCAGCACTCCGAGCTGGAGACGGAGCTGGAGCCAAGTGCTGACAAAAAGGAGTTTTAAGTAAATTATTTTAAAATATTAAATATTTAATTTATTAAATGTATTAATAGTGATTGTAATGTAATGAAATCCCCCAAGTTTTAGATTTAATTTGAGTTGCGATGATAAACAAATATTTTTTAATTAAAACCCAGTTAGTCTGTGCGATATTTCACAATAATTGCTATAGTTTGGCATATATTTATTATACCCTGAAAGGATATAAAAAGAGTACATGGGAAAAATGGACAACACTGTTGGGATTCAGTGGCAGAGCCAGTTTCCAGCTCCTCCCAGCTGTCAGCTCTGGACTCCCGGTTCAGCTACTCCCAGTTCCCTGCTCTGTCCAGAGAAAGGACACACCAGGAGTGGCCGCACGCTGAGCCACTGACTTTGGGCCAACACAATGGGAAAACACGGCGGAAGCGCACAATAAATTGCTTATTTATGGCTCAGCTTTTGGCCATAAGAAACACGCTGTTTTTATTGTTTTTAATCAACTCGAAAAGATTTGGCGAAGCTTATAAAATAGACGCAGTGCACACGGCGATGGATGAGCTTCCGGTTGTAGTTCCCTTTTTGGACAGGAAATAATTTTTTGCTTCCCGTTTGCCCGATTTCGAAGGGCGATTCCCCCGAATTGGCCACTAATGCCCCTGGCTCCGTCGCCAGGAATTTAAATTTATGACTCTTTTAAAGTTGCTGGACAAGTTGGCTTGAGGGCTTTGCCAACTGTTGGCCCGTACTGTAGCCTGCCGTACTGTGTTCCCTTTACCAACTTTGTGGCTTTGTTGGCCCTGCAAAACGGTGGCAGCAACAAAGTCCTGGGGAACGCATCAAAGGCAGCCATTGTTTTGTTGTGCCAGTGGGCCTCGGTGCATGTGTGCGTGCCAGTGTGTTTACACATTTATGCATTTTATTCAGTTAGTTATTTATCTGTGCGGCCCGGCACAAAGTTGTTCCGCACTCGCACACAAAGGCGCCCAGTTAGATGGGCGTGGTCGCAGGACCTGCCAGCTAATCGCCTTTGTGCAGGGGCAGCCCCACGATTCCTTTCTAATATTTCCGGGTACACAGCGGCAAGTAAGATCTGAGATTAATGGGATTAGTTCTCGCTAAATATTATAAAGTAATAATTATTTCAGTTAAATATATTTTATAAGTTTTCGTAAATGTAAATAATATTTTAATAAACTTTATAAGCCCATGAGTAAGTTGATTGAATTAATATTTTATTACATTTTTCAATACATTTTAACCTCGAAAGAAATCGAATTAAAATCTAATATAAGCCATAATATAATCTAATATCTTTGGTGCTCAGCAGAGAACATGGTTCAATATTGGCTTTATTTGATCCTTATAAAATATATATTTTATAAGATGATAATAAATATATTCAGATACAAATTATAGAAATCTCTATGGATTAAATTATTAGTTTACATCTTCACCATGAGTTTATTTTTTTAGGAATTTCTTAAACAGATTGCATTGAGGAATATGTAAACTCGAATCCAAAAATATAGAATTCCATTATATTATATATATTCAGATATTTATTAAATATATCTCCATACATAAAATCATGACGATGAAAGATCATTTTTTTTGTGGAATTTCTTAGAGAGATTGCATTGATTGCATTGATATATAGGAACTCGAACTCAATAATAAAGATCTCCATTCTATTATAAATATTCAGCTACATAAATAAATAAAATAAATCTTTTTAAATAAGATCATTAGCTAATATCATTCAATCAAACCTTATAAATTATATATTATATATCCTGAGCTATGGAGAAGCCATAAATAAAATCATTAGCTTAAATAAGAGAGAGATTGCATTGAAGAATGCGGCAACTTGAACTCAACAATAAGATCTCCTTTCTTTTGCCAAAACTGATCACTTATGGGAGTGCCTCGTTCCACCTATTTGTTTTCAGTGTAAGAAGTTTTGCAGAGCTTCATTTGATCCTTATAAATTATATATTTTATATTCTGAGCTAACTTCTCCATAGATAAAATCATTAGCATATCATGGTGACAATGTTTTTTTTTTGATTTCCTTAGACAAATTGCATTGAAGAAAGGGGCATCTTGAACTCAACAATAAGATCTCCTTTCTTTTGACAAAACTGATCACTTATGGCAGTGCCTCGTTCCACCTCGTTCTTTCCAGTGTAAGTAGTTTTGCGGAGCGAGAGCAACCACTCAAATGATTAATTATAGCACCGCAGGGCGCCGCTGTGCCGTCCGTCAGTCCGTCTGTCGTCCTGCATGCAAATGGTAGTCGAAATGAAGTGACTGCAGCAGACACAGATAGGTGAGGGGCGGTGGTGGCAGGGGCCTGAGGGGGCGGATTTATTTACTTTGCGTTTTCGACTGCAAACAATTTACGAAATAATTTAACGCTTAATAAAGGGCAAATCTAATAAACCTTTGAGCTCTGGTGGCTGCCTAAAAGTGTGCCCTGCGCTGTAATTGCATTTTGCCGGCTTCTGCTGTTGTTTTTTCCAGCTCGCAGCTTGGCTGCTTGCTCGCCGTAAATGTTGGTTAATTTAACTTTCGTAAATTATGCAGCCTCGGCGAGCATTGTTCTCTTGGCCCGGCCAGGACCTGGCCCGAATGCAGTGTGTTGGCTGTTTGAAAATTTAATTTCTGGCCGGACAGAAAGCCAGCCAACAATAGTGCGTTGGCCGTGAGTAATTTAGTGATAATTTAGCACGCATTATGCGCAATTAGATTATTAATGGAAACATTTGTTCGACAATTATCGGCAAGCACGGGGAAATTTTAATTAAAATGCTTCACTTTTTTACCCCGGAAATTACGTTTTTGGTGCATTGATTAGCTCATTAGCTGCTGATTAAAATCGCTGCCAATAAAACAGCCGAAATGTTTTTAATTACCCAGCGATAAGTGATATTAAAAATTGAAAGGCCCATAAAAAGGCCCACCACTCATACGCGTTAATTAAATATCTCCGCGCAGACCAACCCACCTCCCTCCTCCCTCCCTGGCAAGAGGCCATAAAGTCCGAAAGAAACTTTCATCAGTGCCATTAATCCGACACGGCCAAAAGGAAACATGGTAAGGGCGTCAGTTGGCCATTATCAAAAGTCGGCCTACTCATTAGCGGTCGCTGTTGTTGCTGCTGCGAAAAAAAAAACGAAACCCCAGCGAGTATCCAGCGAGCTGTGCTCTGCACATTCCGGCGCACAGGTGAGCTGCACCTGCCTGCAGTGCAGCTGTAACATAAGATTCGCTTAATTAAACAGACAAACCAGGGGCCAGGAGTGCCAGCTGCACGAACAGTCCGCGGCGGAAGCAGCCATCGCCAGGATCGCGCGGGAGTCGGAGTCAAAGTGGTGCCTACTTTGAGGCGCCCCAAGCTGGCTGGGAGCGTAAAGTGGCGGAGATGACACGAGGGAGTACTCTATGGTTAGGGAATTATTTATCTTATTTAGAGAATAAGAAGATATTGTATTTACAAATTAGGAAGACCTTAAGGCTCCTTATTTAGAGAATTACAAGATATTGTATTTACTATAGTATTTATAATATAAGAAATGCTTAAGGCTCCTTAATTAAGAAATTAGAAGATATTGTATTTACTATTGTGTTTACAAATTAAGAAGAGGTTAAGGCTCCTTATTTAGAGAATAATAAGATAGAAGATAGATGATACGACGGGGTATTCTACGGTACTTAAAAAATAAGATGAGGTTAATGTTCATTATGAGGTTATTTAGAGAATTAGAAGATATTGTATTTACTATAGTATGTATAAAATAAGAAAGGGTTACCCTCCTTATTTAAAGAATTAGATAGATGATAGATGAAACGAAGGGGTACTTTATGGTATTTACAAAATAAAATAAAATAAATAGTATTAAATAAAGGTTAAGGCTTCTTATTTACAAAATTAGAAGATAGTAGACAGATGAGAGGATAAGAGCTCTTCAAGGAATAATTTTTAAATAAAATAAAACAAATATCTTAGACTCTATGGAATCTGTAGAACATATATGTTTATATTTGTCATATCTCCCTAATGTTCAGTTCCAAGAAAGGGTATTGTCAGTACTATCGTAAACCGAAATAATCGCGGCTTACGCAGTGTGTCCACTTTCGGGCACCGCCAACAATGCGAAAATCCTGCGCTTCTCCCCACCGCTCCGCTCCTGCCGCCCCAGCTGTACGTTTTTGTCTAATGGCTTCCGGTAGTGCACACACACACACACACGCACACGCACACTCATGGCCACACACGCATTCACGCACGGCTGCTCAGCGCCGCGAATCTTTGTTTTCTGCAACAACTGCGCGCACATCCGTTTTAGTTTCTGGTCCATGTTTCTTTTTGCTCCTGCCGCGATTTTTGCTGCCATTTCTGGTCGTGATTCCTGCTCTGGCTATGTTTCGGCTCCATCTCCGTCTCCGGCAATGGTTTCTGTTTCTGATTCTGTACCCGCCTCTGTGGTTGTTGGCTTTCGTGCCGCTGACGGCCTTTCAGAATTTCCAAAACTTATCCACATTGGCGTCGCAGTTTTTCTTGTATCATCGCATTGTTCGGAACACAGAACTGACTTTCACATAATGGACAGTTGGGCAACGACGTGGCTGCACTTGGAACTGAGAGCATTCCGCTGCATTCTGCTTTTTGCCGGCGCCCGCAGCTCATTGGGCTTTCGAGCTGCCTTTGTTTTCCAATTTTCCGCTTCCCAAGTGCCAGGCACTCGCCTCTGCACGCATTTCGGGTGCCAGCGCCATGGTTTCACAATTGACCAATGCCAGGAGATGGGGACGCCTTTTCATTTGGACCCGGGACCACCCAGAAGTGCTCATGAGTCGCTCCTTTTTGTTGACAGCATTCTGCTTGGCGTGCTCTCTGAACTTTGGCCCTCGATGGCCGTTCGAAAATGTCAGGATTCCATTTGTGCTTCCCAAAGGTTCTCTTTTAAAATATGTGTCTAACTTTGAAGGATAATATTCACTAGTTAAATATATCTTAAAATATTTATAATATCACAATTATCATCTGCCATTTAAGCCTAGAAAGCTTGACTTAAAGGCAACTCCTTAAAGTCATCCCTGAAGCCATTCCTGCTGTACGCCATTTAATCAATTTATTGCCGTCGAAAAAAACCCTCATCCTGCTTGCCATTTTTTTTGTTTCTTTCCTATTATTACATTTGCTTTTGTTGGTTAAAAATGCAAATTTATACATAGCCCTGTGGAGCCCCGTAGACATTTGCTTGATTTATGCACCAGCTGATGACGCTTCAATGGAGCAGCCAGCGAGTCCATAATCAATTAGCAAGTGCCACGGGTTCGGAGCCGCAGAACCCGCGGTCAGGACGAGGAATTTGAATTCTGGTGACCTGTGAGTCACCGAGTCACCGGCGCAGACACATTAACCATAAATCCACGTTAATTTAGCGCGGGAACGGACCAGTTCCGGATAGGGCCATAAAGAGCCACCTCACGCCCGCTCAGCTGGCACGTGCAGTTGCATAAGTTTATCAAACGCGGCCAAAAACTGTTGGTAAGACGGCGGTGCAGAGGGCGTCGAGTGCTTAACGGCAAAGATAAACTGCGCACGGGGCACAAATAATGTCTGGAGATGAAATTAAGCCGCAAAAGTAAATCACGACGCGCGATGCGCACGAAATGTAAATAAGCCATGGCAGGAGCATCTCCTGGGGGGTGGCAAAGGGGTGCACTGAGGGAAAAGATGAGAGAAAGTCTTACCAGAGAAGTTCTTATGGGTTTTGGATAGTTTTTAAGTTCAAAAGGCTTCAGGATAACTCTGTAAACCTTGTTGTAACATGTGATTGAGTCAAGTCTGTTTCTGGCCCATTTTCATGATAAGCTGAAAGGCTATGGACTTCCCTTAAGCTTATAACAATAAAAACTGATATTATAAGTTATAAAAATGACTCTGCTTTGTCTCAGTGTTGCCGCTGTTGGCCATGTTGATGATGGGCCGCGCTCAATAATTCAGAGAAACTGCAAAACCACCAAGGGCCAGCTTCGGCTTCAGGGGCATCAGCATCAGGACCAGAAGGAGCAGCACACCTTGCCGGGTGTTTGGGCCTGTTTTGGGAGACCGCCGCCTTTCAAATATTTATGGGGCAGCAACAGCAACAGCAGCAACAGCAGCAGCAGCAGCCGCAGCAGCAGCAAGGGCAACGCCAACAGACACAACAGTTGCAGGGCTGAGTGGCTCGGGAACTTTAGTGATTATTACTGACGTGGTTACGTGACTGTTTTGGAAAGTGCCGAAAATGCGGCACGCGGGACTTTCTCCCGGACTCTCGCCGGCACACACACACACACACACAGCCGGCCATACACATTATTAACAAGTTTTGTGTCTCGACTCTGATTTCTGTTGCCCGCTTGAGGAGAAGACATAAAAATAAATCCACTAGCCGGGCAAATCGGAGTCAAATATTTATGAACACGCCGCCGCTGGAATTTAATGCGAAATTGCTGTAAAGTGCCATCAGCGCTATCAGCGCGGCATTTAACACTAATTCATAATAAGATGTCGTTGACAGTTAACCCGGACCCGGTCCCAGTCCCGGACTCGGCACCGGCTCGAGCTGACAATGAAATTTTTACGCGTTGTCGTGGTCGTGTCCTCGCCGTTGTCCTGCCTTCAAAAGTGATGAAGGCAGCCGCCGCAGCAGCAGCAGGAGCAGGAGCATCCCGAAAACTTTTAACCCGGCCAGGCCCCACAATTTTTTGCTATATTTTTTTATGGCTCCTCACCTCTTTGTGTGCTGCGGTTCTTTCGGTTTTGTCCTTTGGCTTTGTCGCGTCTCTGGACGTTTGTTTTATGTTGTCTGTCTATGTGCGCCGCCTCATTTTGGTTGCCACTTTCCGGCGGCGGGCAGGAGACTCCTCTCTGGGATTGTGCTGCGGAAAGCTGTCATAAGCAGATAAGCTGCCGCAATAAGCCCGGCCCAGGATATATTTGCCCTGATTTACGAGACTCGCTTTTGCATATGGTAATCACAGGATACCAGGAGCAGTCACGAGCTGAGCGGCCAGGAGTTTAGCCGAGGGTGTTGTGCCGTTCAATGAACCTTTAAATGTGGAGAAAGGTGATGACTTTGGGTGCGATTTATACAGGAAAAAAAGTTCTCTTAATATATACTAACAGATCGAAATTCTTAACACAATCAAAGTTTTGTGCCCTAATAATACGAATAATACTAAGGAAAGTTTACTCACTCTCCTGGGCTCGAATATAGTTCCATATTCAAGGCGTCCCGACTATGTAACAGATCCTCCATTATCTTCCATTTTTCGCTTGACTTTTGGCTATTCCCGCTGAAGCGCTGAAGGCAAGGACTAAGCTCAGAGTCCCTGGTCCCCGGCTTCCTCGGCATTGTCCTCGCTGTGGCTGCCGTTGTTGCTCGCGCTGTCAGCGTTAGCACAAAAATTAAATTTAGATTTAATAGCCTGCAACCAGGGTGAGGGGGGCAAGTGTGCTCGCATTTGGGAGCGGTGTTTGGAGCTGCACTCGATGCGCCAAAAGGTGGAGCCAAGTATGAAATTTAATCAACAAAGTGCAGCAAGTTTTTGTTCTCATTTTTTGGGGGGGATTTTTGTTTAGCCTTTGTTTTAGCACTCGCTCTGGAATTGTGTTTGTTGCTGCCGCTGATGCTGCGATTGTTGTTGCCGCATGTTGCCGCTGTGGCAAGCAGCCTTAAATATATGTGTCGCCGGCGTGCTTTGTTCTAATACGACGCGCTTTTTTTGTGCCAGTACAAGTATAAGCATATTGTGCATATCCCGCCAGCTTTCAGCCAATTTATTTATTAAACTCCCCGCGATTTCGCCCCGACACTTCTGGTTGCCATGGCGCCGCATTCGTGGCATCTCGATTTACATTTGCCCCGCTGCCTGCGCCCTGGTCTGCCCCCAATTAAATTGGATTAAAAATTCCATTTTCCCACTTTTCGCAGCGGCATATGGGTGCGAGTGTTTGCTCCAATCGCCATTGAATTCGAGTATCCTGGAGCCTGGGGCCTGGGGCCAGCTACGTGCGCGGTCTAATCAAAGGGGGTAACTGCATGGCATTTTCACGTCCATAAACAAATCCTCCGAGGGGCTTCCGCAGGAGCTGTGTCTTCGAGGAGCACGCGCCCCGATCCTGGCAGCCCAAAAATGACTGACGGTGCTCCTGGCTGACTGGCTGGCACAACTATTCCAGGGGGGGGTCCGGGGGAGGGCGCGCCGAGCGGAGTCGAGTGTGTGCAGTGCCGAGTTTTGTTGGTTTTTAATTAACTTTTGCCTGCAGGATACAACATATTGTGGAAATTAACGTTCACACATACACTCGTCCGCAAACACAAACACGTGCATGTGCATGTGTTGGTTACTTGGCTTGACACGCCCCAGCGCCCACAAAAGACCACAAGTACACACACCACACACGGAGCACATAGAAAAAGGAAAAGGATTTTAATCTTATTTGTTAAATTAATTAATGGGAAGTTTCCCTAAAACATGGTTAGGAATTAATAACTTATCATAAGTAACTCCTTAAATAAATAAATAGTATTCTACTATTTCCTGGATGTTTTCCATTAAAAACGAAGCTCAGTCTCACGGAATGCTTCACCATTAGAAGAGACATGACAGTTAGCAACCCACAACGACCTCTGTAAATATTTCAGGAACTAGGAAAAATGATCAGATGAAACTTAAGGCTATATTAAGTCCTAATAATAATTTATAATTTATAATAACTTTTTTCCCCAGTGCACATATGTGTGTAAGGGCTGTTGGGAAAGTTGGAAGTGAGTTTTGTTATATTTGCCGGTTTTTGCCTAAGAAAAACAAAAGTATAAATTGAGTTTTGTGCACTGCAGTTCATGGTTCATTGGGCGAGTCAAGTGATTGGAAATCAAAACTATTAACCCATGGCAAGTGAAGGTTCCGAATTGAATTCAATTACCATGGACCAGGACCATGAACCATGGCCAGTGCTGCTGCGAAAACAAGCGGGTTGGCCGAGAACGAAATGTCATTACAACGCAATTAATGGCAAATTCCCTTAGTTACACATGCTGGCAATCAAAACTTTAAAATTATTTTCGCCACACAAATATGTCCGGGCTTCCTTGCATTTTTTTCTTCCCTTTTTTGAGTTTGTATTGCGGTCGGTTCGCCCCGCCGGCTGCCAATGGCAGTTGTTGTGTGTTGTTGGTTGTTAACTTTTGATGTTTTAATACACTGCAATTAGGGGGTCCGAGCCGCGGCAGTGAGCAAATTGTAACAGAAACTGCAATAATTTTTAACAACATTCAACATTCGCTGCAGCGCTGCAGAAAAGCGCCGAAGGGACGATGATGAACGGCGGCCGGCTCACGGGGCGTATGAGCAATGGCCGTTCATTAAAGCGCGTCCACGGGGCGTATGCGTCCTTGGTGCTCCGAGGCGAAGGGAAACAACCGCGGCATGGCACAAAATTCGCGCTGATTTGCTGTGGTCTTCGCTGACGGGAATGTTTTGGCTCTGCGAAATTGTTTTCAGTAGTTGACCGCCCTCGACCCCCCCATCTTGCCTCCTCTCGCGGCACTCAGTGGCATTTGTTTCTCTGCATGCTGCTCATGTTTGCATGTTGCATTGTTTTTGGACGTTTTGTTAATTTTCTTCTATTTTTATTTGCCACAGAAAATATTTATATTAGTTATTGTTATTGTTTCGGCGGCCGTTGTTTCGCTTTTTGTTGCTCATCGCGGGTTTCATGTTTGCATTGTAGTTGCCGTCGTTGTGCAGCAAAAGTTAATTAATTGAGTTTTGCAAACTTTCAGCTATAACATAAATTTAAATTGTACAACAGCGGCAGCAGCTCTGATTTCGGTTTGCCGGGTATTCGTGGCCCTGTGATAAGGAGACTCCTGCGTATCTTGGCAGGGTATTTGCGCCCTCGACTGCCTTCGCCAGCCTGACATTCCGGCAAATTTATTTGCCCGGCCAGTGTTGTTTATAAAATTGCAATTTCCGTACTCAAACTGAACTGCAACTGCAGTCATTTAGGGCCACTTGATGGGCTCTAAAAAGTTTTGGGGCCGCGGAGTTATGGCGCTGCTTGTGCAAATTTATGAGGCGTTGCTCTTATTAGCACTTGACCACCAACGAAAGTCGAAAACAAACAACAAGTTCGCGTTAACCACATAATCATTGCGACGTGTAACGTGTGACGTGCGGCGTGCGATGTGCGACGTGCGACGCCATTGCTCATACGCCTCATCTGCCCGTCACCGGAAATCCTTATTTATCGCTCTCAATAGTCGCTGGTGGGGTGGGCTTGTGCTGCATGCAAAACCCATTAAAGGCATTACCCGGCCGCCATTTTTCTCAGCCGCCCCTCAGTCATTGCTGTTTTTATTTAGTGGCCTCCCCGTATGATTTTTTGCTCCTCT
Organism: Drosophila pectinifera; assembly: GCA_008042775.1. Classification (NCBI taxonomy): domain Eukaryota; kingdom Metazoa; phylum Arthropoda; class Insecta; order Diptera; family Drosophilidae; genus Drosophila; species Drosophila pectinifera. The sequence continues at coordinate 74,592 of VNKC01000882.1, forward strand.
TCGTCCTTTTGCGCTTGCGGCAAATTAAAAACGATAAATTTGCACTGCACATACGAGTGTGCGAAGCGTGTGCATTTCCCCGAGCTGCGACTTCCGGCAGCCATAGATGGATCCGCGTGCATCAGCCGCCAGCTTGAGCAGAATTCGCCTCCGGATACGGATGCGGATGCGGATACGGATCCGGGACCGGTCCTGCCAAGGGGGACCACCGAGGGGCCACAGACAAATGGCCAAATAAAAGCGACGCTCCAGCGGCGGAAATTGCTTTGCATTGTCATGGCTGTCGGTGTTGCACGGCCCCGAGGTTCGAGGGTCCTGTTTGGGGCTCCTGTCCGTGCCTTCCGAAAAGCTCGCGCGACAAATTTTTAAGTCATGACTGCACAATAACAATAAAACAAACGATGGCCGGCGAGCAAAGTATTCTTAAGCCCCGTCGTCGCTCGACCGCCGGTTAGTGGTCAGCGTATGCGGGAAATAAATTCGCGCGACTTTTCGGCCGGCAAGTGCCACACATAAATTCTAAATGCATCCGCCGGCCCAAGGAATGGTGGAGAACAAGGGACAGGGGCTAGGCATTGTGGAATTTCAATTGTGAAACGCCTGTCGAGCGGGCAAATTATTCGGAGCTCCGGCCTGGACCGACTGGGCTGGCATGAAGATATCCCCGGAAATTACACATCTTTATCCAATTTATATTCATATTTCCTTAATTGCCCGATTGCGGCTGGCAATAGATTTTTATGCCGGCTTATCGGCACTGGAGACCGAAAGTCGAGGCAAATTTCCGCCTTGCATGTGTGTACTATGTATATTTGCAATTCCCTTATTGCAGAGCCAAATATTGATATATAAAAACATGGCTCATGCCATAGATTTAGCTAAAACCCCGGCCGTGCCGCAAAAAACCAAGCCAAATGCGTTGCCAACATGGCAATAACAGCAAGAACAGTAGGCCAGGAAAAAACAACAGGGCAAACAAGGCAATTACAAAGTGCCAAAATGGCACAAGCCATAACAGTCCCGGCCATCTAAGCCCAGCCCGGCCCTCTCTCTCCCCTCTCTCCCTGAAACCCCAAATACAAATAGCCAAAGCCATTTCAATGTATTTAGCCGGGTTCGGTACACATATGCATAGCCATCGACCCCACGGACGAGCCAGTGGAGCCACGGACCCCTGGACCCGTGGACCCATGGAAGCCGCTGCGGCTTTTGCAACTGACTCTGGCAAACTGTCATCAATTTGGCGACTCGCCGGCACTGCATCTGTGTGTGTGTGCACAGGGAGAAAAATCTAATTATTTGAACAGCTAAATATATGGTGTTAAGTATTTTATTCATATTCAGAAGCCATAGGGTTTATAAACAGTGAATAGTAATACGAAGTAGCATAGTTAAGGGATTTAACAATCCCTGGTTTTCCATGTTAAAAATCTATAAGCTTGTTTTAATTTCAAGGATTTTATTAATATTATTATAAGTCTATGATTTCTTTACCAATTTCTGTAGACTTTTCCCTACACTTTGCCCTACTCTTTTCTCTCCGTATGTTGGCCAATGGCCATATTGACAATATGTATTGAAACTCACTCAAGCTATTAATGCTGAAAGCTTTTACGGCCACTTCAGGCAGCAAGCGGCAGCCACGGATCGCCGCCGGGGGCGGCGGGAGGGAAAAGGGCTGAGGGGCGCCACGCCCCCAGGATAACCGCAGGCAGGCACCAGCTGGTGTCAAACTCAAAAGTGGTTTGTTCCCTTCTTTTTTTGTCCAGCACACTCGAGTAGAAAAAACATTAGCCAAAATATAAACATGAACTTTACATTTGAAATATGAGAGTGCTGTGCATTTTTCGAGGGTATTTCCAGGGGGGGTGGCGGCGTCGCTTAAATTTTAAAGGACAATTTGTCCAGCCATGTTTAAGGCTGTAGGACACGGCGACTGGCCGAGATAAGGCACGCAGCGAAAGGATCTGTCTGCACAGGACGCACAGCTGGCAAAATAAGCGGAAAAACTGCGTTTAGCGGCAGACACGCGATTACGGGGGCCAATCGAGGGGAAGCCGCCATCCGGGGCTCCTGCAATTGCAAAGTTAACGTGTCAATGGCAACCAATGAAGCTCGCTCCTTGCCTTGGCTTCCCCGCCACCCGCACCCAATCCCGGCTCCCTGCTCCGGCACAGATAAAGGCAGGAAAAGAAAGACGGCTGCGTCTGGGAAAGTTCTTGAGAAAGTTTCACTTTAACTTGAACAATTGACTTTTTTTCTGAGAGCGTGTGCGGAGGAGTGTTGTTCCTGGACCCACGCCCGAAACACTTGACTTGCGGCCAAAGCCAACCGGTTGCTTCCCCAACCCCGATACTTGGTCATTATACACAAATAGAAATTAGTATCGAGGTAGGTTATCACCAAAGATTGTTGCTTTAAAGAAAATATTTTTGCTAAATATATATTTTTACTCATTATACACAAAAAGTAAGTAGTATCTAGGTAGGTTATTACCAAGAAGGCTTCCTTAAAGAAAATATTTTTATTAAATATATATATTAACTAAGTAAAATATTTTAGCTATAAAGAAGCATTGCAATTTGTGCTTATTTAATAAACTTGGGAAACTAAGGCCCTGCAGAATAAATTTTGGCTGTATTTACGAAGGGGATAATGAATTAAAGCTATGGGAAACCAGGGAAAATACTGTACAATTTCAGAAAGGTATTTTCAAACTTAATGCCTCTTAAACTTATTTTAGTATATATTTTCTAATAGTAAGTAAGTGATAATAAGTAAGTTGATCTATCTTCTGATAGTCAGTGCCAGACATTAAATTAATTTAAAAATTATTTGCCATCCAAACCTGGACTAGATCTTTAAGATAATCATTTTTAAAAACGATAAGTGCTAGGATTCTAAATTAGCATTACAATCAATGAAGCAGCATTACTTAAATCAAATAACAAATATTTTTAATACAACTACAAAGCTGTAAATGGTATTAAACAAATTTTCTGGGAGAAGCTAATGTATAATTTTTTGTATATATATAATCCATTATCTATATAATCCATTACATTTATTTAATAATATTCTTCCCACTACTTATTTCCCTCTGTGCACCGATCTCATCCATCTATCTATCCACTCGCTGGCCCGACAATGGGAACGCGGCTGAATCTTGGTATTGAAATGTTTGCAGCCAAGTTATTGTTATTGTTATGCGAATTGCTGCCACTGCTGCTGCTGGTGGGGGTGGGGGTGCTGTCGGGGGTTAAGGTGAGGGGTTAAGTGGTGGGGGCTGCTGGCAAATCGACGTCTTCGCCACTGAAGTGAAGCGATTGTTGCCCCGTGCTCATGAAACTGTAAGCGAAAAGTTTGCTTTACTTTTGTGTCACGCTCTGCTGCTCCCGCGCCCCGAAAACTCAAATTGAAAATGTTCTCATAATTTCTGGCCGTAAAAGATTTCAATCGTGAATCGCGAAACTTTGCGCTGCCAGTTCGAGTTTACTTTTTACTGATTTTACAATTGATTTTAATACACCCGAAATGGTTCGCAGGGCGGGCGAAGGACCCGCAGAGTTGTTGAAATCCTGTCGATTCAATCGTGCAACTAATTGAAATTTTTGCTAATGAAATTGTTTGGCAAAATGCGTATTAACTTTTGGTGTACTCAGGCCGGGCTCTTCCTTGATTAGCATAATGAAAGCGAGCTCGTAAATAAGGAATCAGCTTCCGACACATCCACTTAATCTGCCAGAGTCAGGTTGGTCATGCGGTCAGTGGTGACAGACGGCAGGGAAGAGACTAACATAAAAAATCATACAAAAAACGACCCTCAAAGTGAGACCCTAATAAAGCCGTGTCACTGACAGTCAAGCTGTGATTTCAATCCATGTCTCTGGTCCTAAAACCCAAACCAAATGGCAGTGTGCACCTTGATAAATAGGGATGAGTTGTCCTTGAAAGCAACTGACATATTAATCTTAAAGCAAGAAAAATTAAATCTATAAACCTGTAAAGCATATTTACAGGAGTTTAATAATAATGATTTTTGACTTCTAAGCATGGAATTCAAAGCCAGGAATTAAATGTATCGGCAATATAAAAAGTACAATATAAGAATACATTTTGATGCAATCAAAATTAATGGATTAAGTATTTTTTCTTTGGAAAAATTGTAGGTAACGTAAGAAGAAATTAAATATGTTTCTCTTTTAAATCCTTATTTTTTCACAATATTTCAAGTAGTATATATATAACATATTTATTTGAGAAAATCGTAACATTAAATATAGAAGAAATTAAATATGTTTCTCTTTTAAATCCTTATTTTTTTATACTATGTCAAGTAGTATATTTAGCATATTTCTTTGAGAAAATCGTAAAAGGATATTAAATATATTTCTCTTTTAAATCCATAATTTTTTACCACTATTTCAAGCAGAATATCTTCTGTTTTAATTTCTTAGCCAGCTAAACCCTCAAATGCCAGTGTACAAAGCCCCAAAGAGCCTGGCGTGACAGTGTCGCGACATTTGGCGCTTAGCTCCTGTAAAATGCTCTGATTAGCCGCCATTCCGGTTGGCAATTCGGCAATTCGAGTGGCTGACAATGTGTGCAGGCGTGCGACGGCAGGCAATCCTGGCCAAAAGTGCCAACTGCCGGCTGATGAGCTCGGGTTTCAAACAATAACACAGCGAGATTTTCTGGCCCGATGGCTGGGGAATATGCCGTCTGCCAGGCCTTTTGTTTTCCCCAATTTTCCCCTGGAGTTTGGCGTGTCTTTGGATTTGTTTGCCTCCTGTTTTTGTTGTTTCTTTTGCATACAGACAATCAAACTGCCGCCGTTACTCATACGCCATGCTGGCCACTCGTTAGCTGGTTAGATTGTTAGCCCGATTGCCTGCCGCCCGCCGCCTGCCGCCTGCTGTCGGATTGGCATTGTTGTCGAACAAGTCTGGGCGGGATCGGGGGACTGGCCCGGGCCGACCGCCCGCCTGTAACAATATTTATTCATGTTAATTAAATTGTGTGAATATCACAATTTTCCATATGACTGCGCACATTTATTGTCTTTCAATTTGCGGCTGTGGTTTCAGTTCCAGTCTAAGCGATGGTGCTCGAATACACCGCAACAGACAAGCTCTAGTTTAATTTGCTTAAATTAAGTGTTAAAATATATATTTTTTTATGAATGATTATTCCTGGAAATGTTTATCTTCTCCAGATATTTTTTATAATCATGCACCTCTATGAAATTTATGTTTTTCTGTATTAAATAAGTAGCTTTGAACTTATTATATATATGTTAAAATTGATTTAGTATAATTTATTCTTAGGGTATTCAATCTAGAGGTTCCTGTCTTACCTTACCTAACCATTGCCTGGCTATGATTTGCTTGGCCCATGTGCACGGGCCATGGGCCTTCATTAGGGCAGGTCTCGAGCCGACCAGAACCGGAGTCGATCTCTGGCCGTAACAGTATGATTTCCCCGGCTCAGCCTTTATGACTGTAATCCGGCGAGCGGCGAACCTGCAACGCATGCAGAAATAGGCAATAATAATCTCTGTTCAATTTCCACTCGCCTTAACCGCAAATTGCACGCCAGTGAGGCCTCCGGACCGGAAGCGAAGTAGAACCCGAGCCAGAATCAGAACCAGAAGCCGTAGAGCCAAAGCCCAGTCGCCACGTTTCCGCAGCTGACAAAATAATTTGAAAGCAATTTCGGGCGCCGAATGTCCCTTGCCTCGAGTTGCAACAAAAAAAAAGGGGGCAAGTCGTAGAAAAAATTGTCAAATTCGCACTTTGCCGGATAGCGGCAAGCGGAGCGGAGCAGACACCGTAGCATTTTGGGCACACTGCAATAATATTTCAATATGTAATTTGGCAAATTCAAATTTCGGGCCACTGCAGCCAGCAGCCGGAGTCTCAGCTCGCCGACAGCGATAATTTCCCCCAAGAATGCAGCATTAACACGAGACGCAGATGGCCGAAGGGCCAAGGAGTGGATTAGATCGGAGTGCTCAGGGAGGGGATTGAGCCAGGATGGGGTTGGGGCTCGGTGGGAATATAGTGAGGTGGCCAGTGTGTTTGTCATATTTGCATGCGCCACTAAAAAGGTTTCTGGCTGCTGGCAAATTGATCCCAGCTCACTGGCTTATGAAGGACACAACTATTGTCTGGCTTTCTGCTGCGTTTTCTCCGGCAGGACGACAGGACGACCGGACAGGACGGGCGGGGGGATAATAAACGTTGCAGCAGCTCGCAGAAGGAGAGCCAGGAGCTGCAGCCACAGCTACAGCTACAGCCGGAGTAACGCAGAAAGCCAACTCTCAAAGGACCTGTGACAGGATAATGCATGCTTGCATTTTAGATGACAATAATGCATTTTTGTTTTAAGGGTAATTTTGCAGAATGTTTCCTCGCCGGCACAGTCACAATCTCCGGGGGATTTCATTATACCAAAATATATAAAGAAGTTTTGTATTTTGTTTATTCTTCTCCCTCCCCCCGCCGCCGACTCCTTGAATGCCTGCGATTTGCAGATGTCTCTGGCAAACTCTCGCAAGGCGAAGCCATCAAACGGCGGGCATAAACAACTCGTGTTTCGCTCAACTATTTAAAATTGTATTAAACTCGCCGAGAGTGGAAAGTACTTAAAACTTTTGCAGCCAATTAAATTCACGTTGCCGCTCCTCCGCTCCTCCGCTCCTGAGCTGTAAAAGGATGCCACCGAGCTCGGGCAACATATTCCTCACGCAGCTTACATATTTTATGGGACAATAATTTTTCAATTAGAGCCACAACCGTTTTGTCTTCTGCCGGCAGCAGCAATAAATGAAATGTTGCCGAGCAGCTTCGATGAAGCTCCAAGCTCCAAGTCCTGGGCTGCTTTTAAGTATTTGTAAATTATGTTAATGATGGCACATTGACTTTATTATGGCCAGCTAGGAGAATTAACAACGTAGCTGGGAGCTGGGAGAGTTTTGTATGAAATATCCATGTTCTCAAGTTTCAGGCACGTGGTGGGATCAAAAGATATGAACTCTCCACTGAGAGAACCCACTAAAAGTTAGGAAAGAAGAGGTTTTAATTTAATTTTATACATTTTTATTTTCCAGTGGTTTCTATAAAAATTAGTTCCCTTATTTAATTTATTAATTAATTTAATGAATTAATTTATCGTAAAACCTTGAAAAGTTTATAATGGGTTACATCATTAAAATTGTCAAAAACTGGCAAACATTTAGTTTTGAACAAAACTAACACAGAACGGCTTAGTTATAAATATTTTTAACCTTGAGTTGTCCTTAAAATTAGGAAATAAAAACCTCCTTTAAGGACCCAAAATGCGTAAATCTGAGGTCTTCTTAAAAGCATATTTTTTTAGTATGGTGAATTTATTGCGTATGCAGCATTATTGGGCGGCCCAAAAGTATGCTACAAAATATTACAAATCCACTGAATAGGGTTTCCGGTAACTGATGTTTCCGGTTGGCCGAAGAGTACAGCGGCCATTTCGGAAATTATAATACAAACTGCCAGGGCAGAATGTTTATGTTTTTATCCTTGAGTTGTCCTTAAAATTAGACATTTGACTTTTAATTAAACACAAATAAATCATTTCATATTCCCTTTATATGTTTTTTATATATATACTTCTCTATATTTCAGTTATATTTTCTAGCACTACAAGAATAAATAAAATTTTTAGTAATATAATGTGCTAGTTTAAGTTATTTTAATAATATTATGTATGCAGTTGATAGAAAGACACTTTAAATTAGTAATATTCTTATGATAGTGGCTAAAGATCTAGCCTTCTTCGTTTCCCAACTTTTTTTTTCTGTGCTTAGACCGTCATGCAATATTCATGGCTTACTCCTGGGTCGTACATCATTCTGCTAGACTTTGGTTAAAGCCACTTTAAAGACTTCCCCCTGGCAGTTAATCGATTGACTGTTCCCCACCGGGGATTAAGTGAAAAAGTCTATAAAAACACGGGTAGAGGGCCGTGACTGTGTTGTGCGTTTCCGCCGGACCTGGACCCGGTGACGCTCGACAGCTGCCGTGTCTGGGGCTAATCCTCGACAGGCACGTCCTCGTGCTCAGCGGAAATCGCCATTCAAAAATTACGGGGGTGCAAAAGTGGCCCACTCACATGGCAGCATTGTTTACTTTTCATTTCCTTCAAGCAGATGCCACATGATCCCCTCCCCCAGCCCGGCCGCCGATGGGTAAATAAACAGAGCATCGGACTTTGGGAATCCCCGTCTCTGTGGGGTCGCCTTTTTTTTGTCGTCACGGGCGGACTAATTTGCAAGACAATTAGAAGGTCCCAGACGTCCGCTAATGAAAGCGCGCGATAAGAAAACTTAACAAATGTCAACCGGCCAAGGGGAGCGATGCTGCCGGAGGAGGCTGACGAAGACGGCGGATGAGGCGCCGCCGGGCGACGCTGTCTGCGCTGAAAAGTAAAGTAAATGTTTACTTTGGAAATCTGAAATTTGCATAATTTGCCAAGAAGACAGGAGGGCCGAGCCAGCGACTCTGTCTGCGTGCGATAAAGGCGGAGTATTATTCATGACTTTTTGCCGGGATTGGCGTCCCAAGTTTCCCAAGGCAGCGCTGATAGTGTCACACGTGGTCCTGACCAGCGGATATATGGTGTCCGGGAAGTGTCAAACTGGACGCCGGTCGGGCTTTCGCTGGGCGAGCAGGTGTCAGGTGCCGAGTCCTGCCAGCTGACTCGGCCCGGGATTCAACAGGATGCCACTCACTCAGCCCCGAAGCGGGGCGCAGTTGTTGCCGCCTTGTATCGTGGTCTTGCAGCCGAGAGCGCCGAGGCCGGTCCTCGGAAAATTGCGATACAAGGAGCAACATCAGCCACTTTCGCTCTCGGTGAGCGCCACTCTTCGGGCCCTGTATCGTATTTATGCCGCCCGCCTGTTGTTGTATCGTGCTGGCTCCCAAACAACTCGTAAACAAAGCGCAGAGGCGTCGCTTCTCCTGGGGGTCAGCTTTCGAAATGATCTTCCGCGGAAACCTTTCCGCCATTTTGTCTACTTCAGATAACTTCAGTCACGGAGAGAGCATGTATTAGCCTTCGATGGCACCTCCCATTTTGGGTACTTTTCGGTACATAAGCCTTTTGTTGCTTTTACATGGCCAGGATTCAGACTCCGCCTCTGTGTCGTATATGCACTTTCCCCCGGCACTCTGGTATTGGTGAGTGTTCGTGCAGCTTGCAGAGAGCCGAGAGAGCGAAAGCGCTGTCCTGCTCATCGCTGCGCTTCGGTGGTGGATTTGGCCAAAGGACCTCAACGAACTCCTCAAGTGCGCTACAGTGATAGGTAATAAGATGGAACATGCCCTTGAGCCTCCCCATATGGATGCTTTCTAAGCTTTCTTAAGATATAATACAAAACATTAACTAATTGGATATAATAATAAGGAATTTTTTATTCATTTAGTTAATGTTCTGTATAATAAATTTATAAGACATACTTCAGTAAATTTCTAAAATTAATACTGCATTTTTAATAATACCATATATTCCATATCAATTCTACAAATAAAATTAATTTCGGTGGATATTTGCAGACACTTTAATTAATGAAGTCCCTTCCATATGTCAAGGCATAGCTCATAAGTCAACTAACCAGCTGCCACTAAGGACTCAGGGGCTCAGGGCTCGGCTCAGGACCTGCTGAAGAGCCATCAAAACAGAGCGCACATAACTCAGGGATACTCGTGAGCCACTTGGCCAGCAGGACGAGGAGGAGGACGACCTCGTTGAGCAGATGGCCATGCTCGCACCTTCGCGTCCTGCCAGCGGTGGTGGTTGTCCTGGCTCGCTCTCTCACTCTCTCACTTATACTCTCTGCGAATATGTGCAAATTAGCATATCAAATGCCATAAATGGCGCTAAGGCTAAGATATCTGTGTGTGTGCGCGCGCTCGGCTCTCTGTGTGCGTGCATATTCTATTGTTACTCATACGCCGCGTTGCACGAGCGAATGAGCGCACGAAGGGCGGTGCGAGATTGGCGGGGGGTGTGAGGCCAGGGCGCGGGGAGCGGGAAGCGGGCTCCTGACGTGGCCAGCTGCCTGCAGCTGTGTGAGTGTGATTTAGTTGCATGCGATAATGTCAACCACAGAGCGAGCCTTTCAAGCGACGGAGACTTTTATTTCGCTGCTTGGGTTGGCTCGCCTTGCGTGTCCTGCATTGGTGGCACGAGTGTGTGTGTGTCTGTGTACTGGAGTCCTTTTTCAGTGGTGGTGCAGCGCTGCCGCTACAATCGAAAGCTAAACTGCTGGACGCCGACTTGGCTCTTCAGTGTTAATTCGTCGACACGTGGCGCTGCTTTCCTCTGAGAAGTAAAAACGTTAAGATCCTGGCGAAAGTCCCTGATTTCGGGGATTCCCGTGTGTTATCCTTCGGCAGCCACTTGCTCGGGCTTTCTGTGTCAGCGTACGGCAGCTTCCACTTTGTTTTCCTGCCTCTTCGGGTCGCGAGTTTTGTTGTGCGGAAGAAATAAAAATTCGATACAACCCAAAGTGGGCCATTCGGGCGTTATCCTGCCTGCCTGCCAGTGTCTGTGTGAGCGCTGCACTACGGGGAGTCGGATAGAGAGAGTGAGTGAGTGAGTAAGTGAGTAGAAGGAGTCCTCCCAGTTGCAGCACGCTCTGCAAGGCGCTCTCTGTATTGTGCTTCCTGCTTAGGCCTCTGACCTTGTTTACATTTTTTGCGTTGCCACAAAGGACAACAGCGGCTCCAGAGAGAGCGCATGTGTGCAGGCAAACAGATCCTTAAGTCGGATCAACAAAGGCTACTGAAATGGCTTAACTTTTAATTGCTAATTATGGATGTTTTTGTGATCACCTCATCTCGCATATTTTCCTTTAAACAGTAATTTCAATTTGTAAAGAAAAGTATTCGAAGTAACCTACATAAAGCTTCTTACTATTTTAGAGTTTTTTTTTAAATAAAACTTAAAATATTACAAAGATTTTACAGATGTTAACTCAAGGGTTTAATGCCGTTTTTAAAGTGAATAGATTTTGTAACTAATTTCAGGTCATTTAAAGCTTAAAATTATCTTTTGGGCTTGATTGAATTCAATAGACATTAAAAACTATGTCTCCGAAGGTATATACATCGTTCATTTTCCTTTTAAATGATTGAAAAGACTAACATAATTTTTATAGTATTAAAAACCAGTGTGTGAAATTAAATATATAAATATAAATAAATTTTTTATTAATTTCTGAAGGATATTTTCATTAATCGTATTACAAAATCCCATAGAAAACTTATCCATTCGTGTAACCCCAAAAATGATTATGAAGAATTTTAGTTTACCACCAATTCAACACTCGAATGGGTTTACATTCATTTGGTTGTAACCTTGTCAGGGCCAGAACCATATTACACATAGTTCAATGGAATTTGAAAGGAATTTCTAATTTAAACTCATTTCTAATGCATTTATAATCAGCCAGGGATTACACATTTAAATGGCAGATTTAAATAACAACCCTACGGATGGCAAGCCCTCGTAACACTCAGAGCCCGACCACATAATTTATGTAAAAACTTTATAATCCTGGAGAGGTTTTTTTGTTGCAATGGCGCTTCATTAATTTATGAATATCAAATTGCATTTTGACATTTGCCGGCAAAAACTATTTAAAACTTGTTTCGCCCCGCCGTCCCCGGGGTGAGCTTGGCTCACAATAGCCTTGGTCCCGTGTCCCAGGACCTTTTCCTTCGTCCAGGGCCCGCTATCAAAGGTCCTTTCTTCGCCTCGACCAGTACCCCTGCCATTGGCGATTCAGTTTGATTGAAGCACCCGCATGTACAGAGCATTTTAAATATTTACAAAGATATTTCAAAAAACGCTTCTGGCATGTTTTGTTTTTGTTTGGCTCTCTTCGTCCCCCCTCCTTCCATTCCCCCTCCACTTCCTTGTAATTGTTGTTGTTAGCGCTGTTGCTTTTGTTGTTCCTGTTGGCGTGTCCAGAGGTCCGCAGTCCGGAGTCCGGAGTCCGGAGTCCGGAGAGTTTTCCCCCAGTTGGTCGAGTGTTTTGCTCACTTTTTGGCAGCAGGAAAAAAGGGAAAACGAACTTCGAGTGTGGCATGAGGGCGGTCCTCGGCCCTGTGTGTGTGTGTGTGGGGGCGGGGCACTTGAGAGCGCGTGTGTCCTTTTAGGAAAGTGTCAAAAACCGTTGGTCAAAAAACCGTATGGCAATTATTCAACACAATTGAATATGAAGTGTGGCAACGGCAAAGGACGAGAGCGAGGGCGAGGACCTTGCCGTGGCAAAAAAGTTGCAGCGCTGGGCAAATAATGAAAAATACACCCACATCAGTATTTTTCGGCTGTCTGCACTCGAACACACACCCAGTACACACACACACACCCCCTGGCACAACCCGGCAGCACCGGAGTACCAACACTTTCGCACCCTTTTCCTGTCCTCGCCGAGACCTCGCTGGCTGCTGTTGTTGCGCAGTTGCTGCCGCCTGGCAATTTTTCGGTGATAAAATATTTAAATTTAATTAAGGCCACCAACGAGCAACACGATTTCCGAGCCAGTGCCAAAGGGAAGATGAAGTGGACCCGGCAGCAACAGCAACGGCAACGGCAGAGCAACAGCAACGCGAGCAGGCACTGGCCAGTGGACCTTTGACCCTGCATTCCCGTTCCCAGGATGCAAGGGGTGGGTACGGGTGTGGACGGTTCCTTTTTGAGTCCTTTGCATTTGCGTGCGGTGCTGAGCCGAGCCGAGCCGAGCGGAGCGGTGCGGGGCTGGGCGGTGCGTTTTGGAGGCTTACGGCTGCCCGGCAAGAAATTCATTAAAAATTTTTGCTTTGATGCTAGCAAATTCTTTTTGTAAGTTTCTTTGTACTTTGGGGCTCTGCGCCCCGAACGGCCAGCGAATGTATCGCACAGACAACAGCATGCATACTTTCAAAGGACCTCGGCGGTCTGTGTGTGTCCTTGCCAGTGATTATTTTTCGGACTAAACCCCTTGTCGGTCCTGTAATTAAGCCCCGAGAGCCGCAAAAGTTGCCTGCACGCGTATCTCGTACTTATTAGATACTCGCACTCCCAACACACACAAATATTCAAATTGAACACGATTGCAGCTGCAAAATGGTTGGCCAAGGAGCAAACTTTGCCCTGGATGGCAACTTAATCGCCGGCAAGAGTCGCAAAGTTGCTGTCTTGCTCGTATAAGCCGAAAAACTAAACTATCCGAGAGCTGTCTGCTCGTGGCTCCAAACACCAAACTTTTGATCTTGAGTTGTGCAAATATTTTTCATTATGCGGCCCAAGTATTTATGGAATTATGAAAATTTGTTTTCAAGATATTTGCTTCCTTTCCTTGGCTGGAGTCTGAGGAGCTGCATTCTCCAGCTCTTTTATGGCCATAATCCCAGTCCGGGGTCATGGCTTTACATGGTTGCCATAGAGGTTCTGTTAATTATTCTGGATTCTGTGTTTGTTTCTTAAGTGAAAGGTAAAGTTCGAAGGTATTTTCTTGTATTTATTTTAGGATTTTTGTTTAAATCATTTTATGAAATCATTGACACAAAAAGATCTTTAGACTTATAACAACCAATTCCTCATTACCGAACCTTGATTCCTTTCTTTTGCTATTAAATTTAATACAAACATCAGAAGATATTTAGCTAGGATACTAAAATGTTCATTAATTTCTAAGACAAAATCCTAATCCAGAGAGAACTTCCCATAAAAACCTGTCATTGAATGCTTAGAAATCTCCTTGAACAACGGATGTATTCACTTGCACCGAAACTCCAATCTTAAACCCTATGTCAGGACTCAGATTGACCCCAGGATCTTGATTGATTCTGGGACGTATTTTGTAAAATGAGGCTTTCTAGCCTGAAGGCAGTCTGACAATTAGGCATGGCCAATACACATCTCTTCAGGCCCAGGAATTTGACCAGAGGCATTTGCTACACCGGCTGGACACGTGCACCTGTTTTGTCACATCTAAAATTCTATTGTTTGGCCTGGCCTGCTGTTCCTGCAAGGATTCGTTTCGTTCCGGCCCGAAATGCGTTCCAAGGGCGGCTGGGCGGAGGCGGAGTCAACAATGGACTGTGTGTGGANGGGCGGAGTCAACAATGGACACTGTGTGGACACGGCCATGCAAATTGGCTAGAAAAGAGAAAGGAAAGGGGCCGGAGCCGGGGCCAATTTTTCTTGCATTTGCCTTGGAGAGCGGCTGATGATTCGAGTTTTTCCGGGTCTGTTGGTGTTATTACTGCTGCCGTTGCTGCTCCTGGTGCTGCTGCTGCTCGTGTTGTTTGTCCAAGTTGCCATTTCAAGCGTGCTGCAATGAAAAGCAAACTTTTCCACCGCACACGCAGCAGCAGCAGCAGCAGCAGCCGGGTTCCAGGGGTCATAGGTTAGGGTTAGGCTGCAGAGCTCGACGGGCGCACACGAAATTAAAATGCGCTCAGCTGAAAAATTGGTTTTCTCGTTCTTGACAAACTTTGAGTGATTTCGAAAGCCTCTAACGAGTGCCAGGCGGCATCGGCCCAGAGTCGTGGTCGATGGCAAGCAACAGGCTCCGAATGGCAGCCGACCGAGTTCCTAGCAGTTCCTTCGAAGCCCTCCTCCCCTCGACTCTGTTTAGGCCGGAATTGTTTTGATAAGGCGCACGTTTTAATCAAGCGTGCCGAAAATAACTCATGAATAATGAGCAGCCAAAAAAAGCCAAGAGAAATGATAAGGAGAAGCCCAAAAAACGCCTCTCTAATTATAAATAATTTATTTGGTACTTTAGGCCTGCTGAGCTGGGGGTTGTGTAGCTTGACGATATTATTATGGTATTAATCTTATTATTATTGTATTTTTTAATTATTATTAACCTGAAGAACAGAAGGAAAATTATACAAGGCTATGTATAGAATCCCCTTGATTAATTATTATTTATAACTTAACAGAAAAACTCTGTTTTTTGCAGCTAATCTGAGCTAAGCGCGGCTGAGTTACGGCCAAGATAGCGAACCTGCCGACAGGACTCTCGGCCGGTCCCGCCTCGGGACTGGGCTTTGTGGGTATCCTGCCTTGCTCGCTCCAGTGGCAGCCGCCTGGCAAGGCGCCCAAGCTGCTGAGCTGCTCCACCAGCGCCCGCTCCAGCTCCCAGCCCTACCCGATGCCCGCCTCCGTCTCCGCCAGCGGCAACAGCCGCAGCAACGGGAGCAGCAGCGGCAATGGCTGCTGCCAGGACTGCCCGTGCTGCAAGCAGGCCTACGAGCATCTGCCAGTGCCGCGGTTGCGGCATCAACAGCCGCCTCCGCCGCTCTACCACTCCCCGCAGCCACATCCGCAGCAGCAACAGGTCAGCTGCATCACCACCCTGCAGCAGACAACTACAACGCAACAGTTGCAACAGCTGCCGGCTGCAACATCCACCAACTATTGCCTCATGCCGACAACGACCACCACCAGCACGTACGTGAGCAACCTGAAGCCGGAACAACTGATGCAACATTGCCACTCGCATTGCGACGGACACAACGGCAACACGCAACCGTTGGCCAGCAGCAACATCAGCAGATGCGGCAGCCTGGCGCCTGCGGTCTACCCAAGCTCACCTGCTCAGTCGATGATCTTCGTCCCCTTCATGCTGCCCCTGCAGCAGCAGCAGCAGCCAACGTCTCACTTGCAGCTGCAACCTCCTTTGCCGCCGCCGGAGGACTGCAAGCCATTGTTCCAGGCCAAGAGCGTGCCGCCTCCGCCGCAGCCGCCGCCCCTGCTCAGCCACTTCCAGCCCCTGCCCCCGCCGCCTGTGTCCTGCCCCCTGCCAGCCGGAATACCTGTCACGCCCATGCACCCGTCCATGCCGACGCCCTTGCCGCAGCCGGCGAGCCGCAGCGTTAGAAGCCTCAAGTCCGCAGCTGCGGCAGCCGTCAACGTTTACCAGCGGGTGAGTACACAGTAAAAAAAGGGATTTGGTAAATTTATACAAATTATTGTAGCTTAAAGAGGGGAGCCAGAGATGTGGTCTTTAAGAAATAGGATCTAACATAGTTATATTATAATTATTAATTTATTCACAAATTTAGTACATAATGTTTTGAAGAAGTTTGAATAAGTATATTAGTATATTATATATATTATTATTAATTTATAAAACAAATACTTCAATTAATAAGATCAGTAAATATATATATTCCCTGACTCAAAAATTCGAATATTTGAGGACTTCTAGAGAGCATAATTTCACCAAAAATGAAATGAAAGCCAAATGCCATATATCCTCCGATTCGCCGTTTAAATCTCAATTATTAAACAATAAAATATTTAAAAAAATTAAGAAAAAAAATTTGGCCGATTTTTCAAAATTTTATAAGGGGTTACATCATTAAAATTGTCAAAAATTGATCACAAATTTATTTTTTTGTATTTCCAAACTAAATATGCAGATTAATTAACCAAATAAAAACCAACATGGAAAAGATTTCCGAATTGAAATTGAGGGAGTTTTGGCTTAGTTATGGTTGTTTTAAAGTCTGACTTGTCCAAAAAACTAGGGTATTAAAATGTCGAGTCAAAAATGTGAATATTTGAGGATTTCTAGAGAGCATAATTTCGCCAAAAATGAAATGATAGACAAATACCATATACCCTCCTCCCAAGACTGAACCGTAGCCTTGTACATTTTATACATGGATCCAAGCAGGCTGTGTGTGAATTGGGACTATTTTGTTTATTAGTACATCAGTGGCACTCAGTCAATGGCTGCAAATCCTCCTGGGCTAGTAAAGTGCTGCAATTTGCGCAGCACAACTGCAGCAGCGACAATGCCACGTATACTTAATATTTATGGGTGTGCTGCTGCCAGACTTCAATTTACATAAACATAAAAGACAAGCAACATCGGAGGAACTCTTCACGGAGAATCTGCATGCATGCTGGTGAGATTTAGCGCAGCGACAGGACACAAAAAATCAAAGCTACAAGCTACAAGCTGCAAGGACGAGGCAAAATGCAAATCGGTACGAGCGGAAGTGAAAGCGCAGATGGGGGGATGGGGGGATGGGCGGCCGAGGCGGGCTTACGGCGAGCTCGGAAAACTAATGCATAACCTAGTAAGATCATCAACACGAAATTTTACAGCAAACTCATGTCCAAGGATGTGGAAATAAACTAGTTGTTTTTGTTACCCCGGCCGCTACGTCTTCCTTTACCTCCCTCCTCAGCCCTGCTGCCCCACCCTCTTCCACTGTTGTCCTGCGCTCAATGACTTTTGCATTTAATATGAGTAAAGAAGCGCAGGACAACAGGAGAACGAGCATAACACTGACAAGAAGTGGGATGTTTTCGGGACACTTCTTGGAAGATTTTTAGGGAGGGTTAAAAAATATATAAAGAGCCTAGAAGTGCCTACTCGCTCAGGAGTGTCAAAGATCGCAATGATGACATCAATATTGGTTGTATTTTAAGCTTAAAAATTTTGATATTATTATCTAAAAGTTTTTAATGCAGTAACCAAAGTACAGACCCATTTCTCGATGTGCATTAGGTGTGTAAAAAACCGAGCTGGACTTGAGGATTGGGCTTCGGCCCTTTACGGTGGGCTGAGCCCTGGCCAGCGACATGCAAAACGTGCTGTTTAAATTACGTTCCTGCCGGCAGATTTCGGATTCGGATTTCAGGTGGAACCGACTGCAAGGACACGCCGAGATAGTGTCTGCCGTGGGTCCGCTCCTTCAGATCCTCCTCCTGCTCCAGCTCCTGCTGCTGGCCCAGCTCCTTGGCCGTGTCCAACGATTCGTTTATTTGATAGCCTTGCCGTTGATGCTTGTGCATACCGGATAAGTTTGTCCTGATTAAGAATCTGCAACACAAAAAGCTCGCCAGCTGACAGGATACAAAAAAAAGAAAGACGAGGATAAACGCGAAGCCAGCGACTGGTCACTCGCCGGCAATGTCTTAATACAGCGGGTAGAAGTCGCTCCGGTTTACAATATAATAAAAATTCATAAGTTTGATGACAACTGGGAGGCAGCCTCGTTTGCCGGCTCGCTTCCTTGAGTGAAATACATTTATATGCGAAATAAACATAGGCAAAATGCACATCATAGTCCTGCATCCTTAATGCTGTTCATTCACATGTGCTTAAGTAGTTTTATTTAGAAGGAGCTTACCGGCCCACACAGACACACAGAGGACTCGGGACTCTGCACATTTGAATGTTAAATCTTTCATGAAATGCCTTTTTTCGACAGTCCGTCCGTCTGTCAGCCTTCCTGTCTGTCTGGCTGTCCGTTTGCCCATATCTAATACATCCAGAATATACACACTCGCCCGTTTGGCTCGTGCCGGAGTGCTTTTGTGTGAGTGTTGCGGTCTTCCTGCAACTTAACAATACCGCTTCCTCCGCCCCTATTCGCCTTCATTTGTTTTTTGCATTTCCTTCCCGAGTTTCTGAAAAACTGAGCGCGCTATCATGCACAAAGAAAGCATTTTATGTGCTGCCTTTAATGTTGGCACTAGCCCCCCCACCCCGCTATAATGTACTCTCGCCCACACATGGCCGGTTGGAAATATAGACGTCCGACGAGAGCCGACGAGAGGATGTGTGCACTGCCAGGAAATACACCTCTAGATGTCAATCAATTTGCAGATTAATTGAGAAGTCAAATTATTTAATATTTAGTTATGAAGTTTAGTATCTAAAGTTGCTTTATAATAATTAAATTTTAAGGAAACCTTCTTAAAGTCCACGTACTATACCCTTTCTATAATTTCAATGCTGTTATGGTTGTCTATATCACTGTCAGAAAGTATCTACCAAGATGTCCCTGGATTTGAATGGGAAATTTATAGAAACAACAGACTTAAATATTTATTTTTTAAATATATTCGACTGTTCTAGTCAGGCTCTTAAGCAAGTTTTTCTTAATTCAAAGGAAGGATTTTTCCCCTGTGTGTTGCCCAACAATGATTTCGGTGCCTGGGCCCCTGCATTAGAAAGTTTTCTATGAGCTGTTGCTCCTGGCGCATTCCGAATCACTTGAAACCAGGAATTGTCTGGCTGTCCCTGGCCGCCCACTTGACCCCGCCTTCGGCATTATGCTGGAAAAACAGTTGGTTTCCATCTAATAATTGTTCTGCTCATATGCCATATGTACTTGCGGAGTATCTCAAAGCGGATTTCGGTGTTAGGGCTTTCTTGTTTTTATGGTCTGTGTTTTTTTTTCTCCCCTGTGTTGGCTGGAAATATATCTATACATAAGCTGTGAAATATTTCGAGTTGTTTATTTGTGCTGTCGAAACCTTTTACTAAACTGAGTCAGCTCCCTGGTAACGAGGGTGTGGCGAGGTGTTACTAAGTACTTACATCATAAATGGAGAGGCTGCCGACCAAACAATTAATGCCAAATGAATGATAATGAAGCAACCAGCTCTTAGGGCGAAGGGCATATGTAAAATCTGCAAAGAGGCTTTGAGTAATCCCACAATTATTCTCCGGATATTCGGGTGTGGAAACCACAATTTAACTTTGCAACACTAGTTGGGGGTTTGTTATAGGGATATAGTGATATATAAGCTTATGAATTCTTTATTATTGCCAGCAAGATCGAGGGCAGTGTCCAAGAGGGGAGCCTTGAGGAGGAGCCACTGCATCCCCAATTCAGATGCTCTCTGAAAGTAAAAATGTTGAAAAAAAAAAACGGGTCTGAAAGGGACTCCGTAGTGGTGGCCTTAATGGCCCCGAAGGGTCGCGAGTGATGCGTAAGTGAATCCATATTTCATATGCCGCGTTAACGGCCAACAAAAAGCAGACACACAAAGCGAACAGCATGTTTCGAGGACTGCCAGGATGCGTTGACTTCATTGGAAGCAATCCAAGCAAAAAGCATCTCCGTGCGAGGCTGTCATTATTTTGCTTTCGGCAGCGGGAAGCTGAAACTGAAACTGAAACTGAAGCAAAACGAAATAATGTGAGTGGCGGAAAGGCAGGGAAGACCGGGCGTGTCCTTGCCGGCTTCAGCTTAAGCAGAAAAACTTGATAGCTGCGCTAAAGGATTCGATATCAAAGGACTGCCTTGTGGCCAGCCGTTGACAAGCCAAGGAAACCGGTGACAGCCAAACAGCCAAACAGCCAAGCAGCCAAGCTGGCAAATTGGACAAGCGCAGGACAGGACGACAAGGAAGGGCCTGGCAGAAACCCGCTAAAACGCACCCAAAAGCGCACATCCAAATCAGAACTTGGCCTCAGGGCCAGTAGTAGTAGTAGTTCCACTCGCCGGCCAAAGCTGCCAAGTAAGCCAAGTCCTGGCATTAACAGTCGCCCAACTGTGGTGACTTTCTCGTCCTGTAAACGCCTCACTGCCCTCCGGGGGAGGTACACCCCCATCCCCCGCTGTGCCA
This sequence comes from Drosophila pectinifera, assembly GCA_008042775.1. Classification (NCBI taxonomy): domain Eukaryota; kingdom Metazoa; phylum Arthropoda; class Insecta; order Diptera; family Drosophilidae; genus Drosophila; species Drosophila pectinifera. The sequence goes on from VNKC01000882.1 coordinate 95,010, forward strand.
TATAGTACGCCGATCTCACCATAAGCATCTTGGGTCCACGGCCGCACAGCGCTGTTAATTCGCTCTGCGGACTGGCCGCGAGGTGGCGCCCCAAAGTGGCCCGAATTTCACCGCATCTGATTCCAAGGCATTCGTCCTGCGAGGCTGTGTCGGAGTGTGTGTGTGTGAGTGCTTCGCGCACTGGCTTACTCGATGTCTCTTAACCCATTATACTGTTAGCATGAGAGAGATACTAGTTATCATTGATAATTATATTCAATTATATTATATATTCTACTTTTTAAAAAATATTTTTGCTGTTGAAATTTGGTACATAAAAGTAAAAGTAAAATTATAGAAACTCTTTTCATATTTTATAGACAGTTATTTGATTTTTAAAAATAAGAATACAACTATTTTAAAATTAAGAGAGGCTTCTTAGCACACGCTTTAAATATTATTACCTATTATACAACATATTATATTCTTCTTTAAAAAATTTATTTTATACACGTCTTCCTTCCAGAAGAATATAAAATATTTGCTGTTTATATTTGGCAAATAAAATAAGCAAGACAAAATATAGAAGCTTCATCATATTTTACAGAAAGTTTTAATTTAAAAAGTAAGCGAGACTAGTTAGCACACTCTTTTAAGTATTATTACCTATAATATTACATATTATATTCTTTGCTTAGAAATATACAAAATGCAAGTCTTCCTCCTAGAAGAATACATAATACATGCTTTTTATATTTGTTAAATAAAATAAGGAGATAAAATTATAGAAACTCTATACATATTTTATAGACAAAATTTAAAAAAATTGAAATCCAAATACTTAAAAAATAAGTGAAACAATTTAGCACTTGGTTAAAAAATATTTAAATATAACTTTTCTTTCTAGAAGAATAAAATATATTTGCTGTTTAAATTTGGCAAATAAAATATCCAAGAAAAATTATAGAAACTTTATTCTTATCTTACATTACATCCAAATTAAAAGAAAATTTGAAGAAAAATATTTAAAAATAATATTTAAGTATTATTATATTGTAAGTATTATTATATTGTAATGTATAATTATATAACATTATATTACAATATTCCTATAATATTATATTATATTACCTTATATATTAATTGCTGGTTAAAAAAAATATATAAAATACATGTCTTCGTTCTAGAAGAACAAATAATACTTTCTGTTGAAGTTTGGCAAATATAATAAGCAAGACAAATTATAGACGCTCTATTAATATTTTACAGAATATTAATAAGAATTACTCCTACCTTTAAACTATTTAATAACTTTGTGCATATGGAAAAACCCATAGAAATATATTCTCTTCCTTTATTTGAAAATATAAAACCTCAATGATTCCAGTTCGAGTTCGAGCTGTGGCAGAAAAAAGCGGGTTAATCTCCGCAGGACAAATGAAAGGGACATTGGCGGCAGGAGCAGCATCGCCTTTCTGGCTGTTGCTGCTGGCACTTGAAAGCTTTTACCACAATGCCTCTGTATCAGTGTCGCTTAGTGATGGTGTGAGCCAGTGCGTGTGTGCGAGTGTGGCTGTGTGTGTGTGTGTGAGGGTGCTCTCCTCAAGTGCTTCTTTGTTTCTCGCTGTGTGTGCGAGGGCGCCAAATTTCAAAAGCAGCCGCGGAAGAGCTTTTTTGCTGCCAACGGTTTGTTTTGCACGAGCGACACTCAACGAGGGCAGCAACGGCAGCGGCATCGGCGGCGTAGGACGCATCCTTTGCGTCCTTTGAAAGTGTAAACGCCGTCAGCAGCTTCACTTTCAATGGTGGCCCATGCGTCGCATACTTGATACTGTATGCGCGCTTAAGCGCGCTCCCTTAAACCCTTGCCAGTCCTAATTTAATTTAGCGTAAATTCGGTTTTTCCTCTGTATTTTTTGCAGTCCGCCGCTGGGTGGCTCGCTAAGGTCAAACCGCCAGGAGCAGGGCGAATTGAATGCAATTGACAGTTGCAATTTCCAACTGGCTGTCAGGCCAAATCCCAGGGCAACTGCATTCGAAACAAGGCAGGAGGAGCCGGTTCCAAATCCGAACTCTGTTGTAACACAATAAAATGCAACCTCAACTGACACAAAGAAAATGTTTTACCGACTGCGAGGAGGCAGGAGCTGCTCGTGCGGCAAGGGGACAGCAGCCAGGACGAGGGGGCGTGGCATCGGACAGACAGCACGTAAGCGAAACAACAATGCCCCAGCCCAGCCAAGCCGAACCGCGGCGGCTGTCAAATTAGAGGCGTTCTTTCGGGCACCTTGGCAACTTTGTGGGAATTTCTTATCAAGCCGGTCGAAAGTTTGGCGTCATTAGTTACGTAACTATATGTGGTAGGGCTGCTGCAAATTATGTGTTTCCCGGCGCACATTTCCATGGGGCAATTAGGTTGACATTTTCTGCATTCTCAGCCGATTGCATAATCCGCCCAGCCAGTGGGAAAATCACTGACATGCAGTCGGAGCTTATTGAATCAATCATTCTGGTTAAATAAGCAATTTGCACCGAAGGCGTTGATTCATATCCATTAGAGCCCTGACCCTTGTAATTCCTGCTCGCATGTAGGCATAATTGAAATACCCCGACATTGTGGAAATTAAAGTTCGGCACTCGGCAACCACTCAACCTGAATGGTTATTTAGCAGCAGCAATAATGTCCGCACTAAGCAAATTTCTGTCTGCAGTAATACAGAGGCAGAGATGTCCTTAGACAAACGAAAAACGAAGACAATCAGGGAATCCTTGCCAGGAGCATTATAAAGATCCCAACTCGTAGGTTTAATCTGATGTATTATGAGTTTAGCTTGTAATTATATATCTTATAAATTGAAGTTAAAATTTAAAGAAAATTAAGCACAAAATATTTATGAATACAAATCAGTGGTTCACTCTTCTATATATTCTTTGTATTTATTATAATTTACTTATAAGTTCCTTACAAGTTTTCTGCTAGTGCAATGTCTGCCAGTAAGTTATCTGTTTTACAAAATTCTCCAGCATCTTCTTCCGAAATTTATTTAGTGGCAAATATGCGACTATTACCTGTCCATTGAGGACTTTAAATGAATGCGGTAAACTAGTACGGAGATACGTGGCAGCTCCGACTTGAAGTTTCATCTGTAAGCTGCCCCTAATGACTGACGCATGTGAGTTGTTTGTTTCATTTCGTTGCATTTTGTTGGTCAATTAATTTGCATGTCGTTGGTGGCCGTAACTAACGATAGCCCGGCTCCGAGATGTTCGAGTGAACACGTTAGGGACTACCAGTTACCAGTTACCAGGTACTAGGCTCTCTTCATTAAATTAGTGTATGTGGTGACTTTGACAAAGCGGCTGTCTGTCACTCACCTGGCTGTCCAGCCTGCCCACCTTATATCCTTGCAGCCGCCTCGTTACGCTGGCATTCCTCAAGGGCCGGTCCCGGACTTGTTTTGTTCTGTTTGTCTTTGCAACGTGTTCGGGCATCTTTATTTTCAATAACAAATAAAAATGCCTCGAGTACAACGTTAAATAAATTGCAGCCTCGAATAGACTCGACTTGAGTCCTCTGTCCGGGACTCCAGTCCATTATATTCCTTAGCATTTCCTTTGCTTTTTCGGCATTTAATTGGCCGTATAATTGATTGGAGTTGTTGCTGGTTTCCGTTTGTTGTTGTGGCCAGTTCTTGGTATTGCAGCCCCTCCCGTCTAACTCATTATGTGGTGTGTGTGTGGGTGTGTGTTTGCAGCAAAACATTTCAAAATACCTGCCCAAGTGGCAAAGTTTCCCTGGCCAACTATTGAATTGGCTCCTGGCACGGGCCTTTGATAGACCGCACCGCCCTCCTCCTGGGCTGCTGACTAGGCTTTATATCGGCGCTCGTATATAGCCTGCCCCTATAAATTTGTATTGTGCTGCTGGCTGGTACTCTGCGGTACGTAATTAATTATATTTGCCTCCGACTCAAAGTGTCAGTGGGCCTCTAATTATTATTATTCCAATAGGGGGACTGGCCAGCGCCTCTTTCCGAACGCTGCCAGGTTCCATATCTTTTCTTCGTGGCTCTCACAGGTTGTTTGACATTAATTGATTTATTTGCCTTTTACATAAATTAGGCGCCCAATATTCGCTTTCAGGAGGGGTGAGGTGAGTCCTGCTTAGCACACTCCAATTTCACTTGGTTTAAGCATTAAAGCAGTTAGAGATTATGGCCATATCTTATGGAAATGTGGCGTTTTTAGTGGTAATTCGAGTGAGAGGAGTGCACTTATGTTTTATTTCATTAATAACTCATAGGTATAGGGTTAATTATTAATCATCTTGGACCAGAACTCGCTGTTAAATAATTAAATTATAAATCTTACTCAAAGCTTAATACATCAATGATTAAAAAGGCACAAACTATGTTAAATACTATCATTATTATGGCAAACCTTAAGAAATAGTGTCATTTTTAGTGGTAGTTTGAGTGAGAGAAGTGCACTTTTATTTCATTTAATTTATATCTCATAAATAAAGGGTTCATTATTAATCATTTTGGAAGGGAACTCTCTGTTAAATAATTAAATTATAATTATTACTTAATGCTTAATACTTCAATGATTAATTATGTTGAATACTTAACTCCTATTACTATTATGTTAATATCTAATGAATATATGGCATTTTTAGTGGTAATTTGAATGAGAGAAGTCAAGGTTTATATCATTTTTTTTATATCTCATAAATAAAAGGTACATTTTAAATCATTTTCAGAGGGAACTCACTGTTAAACAACTAAATTATAAATCTTACTCAAAGCTTAATAATTCAATAATAAATAAGGGAGAGAATATGTGTAATACTTAATACCTACAGAAGTAAAGAAGTAGCTTTTTAATATATAATTATTCTGTTAACACTTGCAAGGAATATACTTCTAGGGAATCAAAGGCCTGTTAATTTTGTATTTAATTTTCTCATAGCACTTTATAGGTTTTGTTATAGTTCCCTTAATTAGTATTATTAATGTGCTTTCAAAGTCACTCCTGCATTATAATCCGTATTCATGTCTAAGCACTGATAATAGCACACCTAATGCGGAAGCATATTACCATGTTTAATATGGCAAAAATTGTTGTTTGAAACTTTTGGCTTTTCGCCAGTTAGCCGGGTTCAGCCGCTGTTTTTGAGCGGACTAAGGGCCACGCCCTTTTGGCGCCCGCTCAGCTGGAAAACGCGATCTAGCGGCATCCAGCGGCGCGGGCGGAAAAGGCAAACTTTTTGACAGCGCAACATGCAAAAACAAATTACCAAACAGTCAAACTGTCAATTACGGGGCAATTAGTTGGCTTCGATTAAATGGCAGCTTTTGCTGCCGCCGTACTCGCTGTCGTCGCTTAAGCCGTTCCGGCCCCGTTTCGGCCCCGTTTACAATGGCTCTTTGGCAGCAGGCAGCACGTCGCCTGCACTCCCCGTTCCCAGCGGAGTCCTGGGATCTCGGATCTGGCAGTGTGCAAGTATTTGTGGCGGAAAATTAATGTTCGACAAGCCAGCGGCATGGACAACTTTCTGTGATAATTGGGCCCGCTTGCTCGTAAGTGGCCGGCCAGCAGCAACAGCAGCAGCAGCAGTTTGATTTATTCCCGTGCCGTTCCCTGGTGGAGACTCCGGGGCAAGGACTCGATAGCCAGGTGCATGCGTGCACGGATAGGATCGGATGCTTCCCCGGTGGCCACTCAAACGGCAAGTACACAACATTTACAACCGGCCGAGCAATCCAAGGCCCTACAATGCACTTTCGGGCCTGGCAACTGATAAGAGGATAAATGAGCCCGCTCGCCCCGGCAGGAGTTAAGTCCTCCACTCAGAAAAGGATATGCCATGAGTTATCGAATTCCATATGAATCCGCCAGCAATAAACACTTAGGTATGAAAAATTTAAGGAATCTTTGGGCGGATTGCGAATTTATTTGGTTAAAGATTATTACTGAAGGAACTCCGTTCTATTTTTGTTTATTTTAGTATTCTTCTTAGGGAAATAAGATTTTTCAGACCTTTTTCATATTATTTTGTTTGAATTGTAGAATATTTATTCCACTTTGATTAACTTTTGGTAGATGTTCCTTATTTTCTTATTGAATTAAATTCAATATTGGACTTTACCATGCTATTTTTAGGGTATTTAGCAAATAAATTCAATGAAATGGCATTTGATAGTTTTATGAGCGAATAAAACAGCAGAGCGCCACCAGAGAGCAACAACAGCAAGAGGAGCTGCTGGAAGCGAAGGATACTACAGATCCGCCCGGGGCAGGATATGCAAAATGCAGCTGAGACGCTGTCCCATCCCCCCCCTATGTGTGTGTCATTGTTTGTTTGCTTGGACTGCCGGAGGCTGGCATATGCGAACGGGAAATTATGAGCGATAGTACGCCGCTCGGGCTATAGCCCCCGACTCGGCTTGGATCTGGATCTGTGTCCTGTCTCCGGAGCGGCGGCAGCATTTGGCATTGCTCATACGACGTGTGGTCTCAATATGCAATGTTGCATGCCTTCCTGGAACCGGCAGCCGTTCCGCTTCCGCAGGCTGTGCGTAGGCACAGGGAGAAAAGTAATTTTATATCTAAAATAAGCTTTAGAAAGAATAACCTAAAAATAAGGGCAATTATTCAATTAATTCAGATAGAAATATTGGTTTTTTAAGGAGTAGAATAGAAAAGAATTGATGTATTAGTTTTAGGTAATTTTTCCCTGTGTAGTGTGTAAGAGAGTGTTGCTTGCGAGCATCTACAGCGGCAGCACTCTTGCCGATTGATGCCTTTGGCATGCTTTTGCGCTTGGCTCCGGCTGCAGTTCCATCCCCAGCCTCATCCCCAGCCCCGTCCTTGTCCTCATCGCTATTCCCATCTCAATGGCCGCACTCTGAGTGATGCGAGGCCTAATTTATGGCCCGGCTCGCCCGTTGGCCCGTTCTGCATACCGAAATGGCAAACGGGCTCTGTCAAAGCAGGTTGTCCAGAAACTGCAACGGCAACTGCAATGGCAACGGCAACGGCAGCGGAGCACAAACTGCCATGGCGACGGCAACGGCGACGGGTACGACAATGCAGAAAATTGCATGGCATTAGATCGCCGATTGCCCCTCGGAACGGCCAGCCTCGGGCGACGCATTGTGGCCGCATAAATTGCACTGTATCCCTCGGCGCGCTGCTAATTATGCACCCCGCCGATCCGATCCAAGCCCCTTCGACTCGCAGCGATCCCCCTGCCCCTGGGCCTCATAAATATGTATTACAGCATATACTTTCACCTGTCGCCGGCCGCGTCATCAATCAACGTCCATTAGGCCAAGAATGCGCCACGAAGCGGAAGTGTCGCACAACTTATAGCCAGTATTTTGCAGGTGCCACTTGCAGGACGACACGCATCGA